>PVJA010047198.1:0-14768 GCA_004027025.1 Myocastor coypus
AGTGCTGCAGTGAAGTCCAAGCCTCGGGATTGAATCCTTCAGTCCGGAGTGTGCAGACGCCCTGTGCGCGCTTCCTCATCTGACTCTGTGGCTATTGTAAGCCAATCTTACAATTTCTTATAGATTGTATATTTGGTGTTAATATCCATTCCTTATATTATATCTATTCTGTTCCTCTAGTAAAACCCTGACCGATACACCAGTAAATCTCAGTGCTATCGTTTCTTAGCACAACCCCAGCCCGAGCCTTGTTTGGCTCCTGCTCAGATGAATAGCATAGTCTCCTAATGGGCTCTTCACCTCTAACTAGCCTTCCAAGCTCTTATTATTTGCATAACTTCTAGAAAAATCTTTGCAAAGATGCAGCCTTGCCTGATCTCTGCCTAAATCATGCCAGTTGCTTCCTATGAAGCAGTTTAGAATAAAATCCAAATCCCTTCCCAAGGCTCATGGGGCCCTGAAAGCAGTGCTATCTTCGACATGTTCCAGATTCCTTCCGTGGCAGCTTCCTCCGCCCCACTCAGACCATCTTTCATATTCTAGAATAAGCCTAGTTTTTCCTGCCTCAGGGCCTGGGTCTGAACTTCATGTTCTCTCTACTTGGACTGAAATTCTGACTGTTTGCATAGATCACTCTTCCTGTATGTCTTAGTATATAAATAAATTTTTAGTGAACCCCCCCATCTAAATTATAGCCCTCACGTTTCCCCTGTAGCACTCACTGTATTTTCTCTATATTCATTATTTGCAGGATTATTTGTTAATGTCTACCTTCCTAGCTAATCTGTAAACTCTAAGAAGGGTGGAAGAGCAGAGACAGTGCTTGTCTTAGTGATGTATTTATAGCATTTAATAGATACTAAATGATAGGTGCTTTGGGGTGAATGGCACAGTGGAGAAATAGGCAGAAGGAAGAAGGGAAAGGGGCTTTGTTTTCTTTGAGAACATGGGGGAGAATGTGGGGAAAGATGAGGAATTCTCTCTTTTAACTAGACAAAGGAAGGCTGAAGCTTTTATGGCCTTTTGCCAGGGGTAGAGTTTGGAGGGCATGTTTAAACATACCCGAGGGAGCTAATTGGGGTCTTCCCTTGAGAAGGTGGGAAGGAAGGAAGCAAACTGTCTGGGGCTAAGTTGGAGAAGAAGGGGGGAGGGGAAGTCATGCTGGGAAGATGGGCTTTTGTTTCAAGGGCATCGGCCATACTAGATGCCCACCATTATGATTTTAGCAATTCATACTAGGGCCAGAACCGATTAGTAAATACAATACTTGAAAATATTCTTTTTTTTTTTTTGTCTTTTTTGAGACAGGGTCTCGCTATGCAATTGAGGCTGGCCTTGAGCTCACTTTTGTAGCCCAGGCTGGTCTCAAACTCACACCAATCCTCCTGCCTCAGCCTCCCGAGTGCTTACAGGCATGAGCCACCACGCCTGGCTGAAAATATTCTTGATAGGTGGTTGGATGGAGGGAGGGGACAGGCGTGGCCTATGATCTCTCACATACAGGAGACTTCTGAGGGCAGCACCCAGGCCTATTTCCTTCTCAGGAACATGTCACAGATAAATACACTAAAGGCACTATGGAACCTGAGGACTTTGGAGTTGGATGAAGTCTTTGCAACCCTTAAGACCTCTCCAGAAGAGCAGCATCACCTAGGGACTTATTAGATGCATTCATTCTCAAGTTCTTGCATACCCAGTGAGTCGGGGCTCCAGGATGGGAACCAGAAACATGAATTTCCATACACTTTCCAGTTGATTTGAACACACACTAAAGCCTAAGAACAATGGCATGGCAAAATTGTAGTTGACTTATGGGTAGAATGAATTAAATAGGTCATTTCTACAGGTTGGTGAAGCTACCATGAGAAGCATGACTCCCACAGCAAAAAGGAGTGCTGAGTACAAGAGCGTGTGGGCAACCGTGGATCAACAGATGCATTATAGTTGGATGCTTAGTCACTTGCTCCTCAGTGTGGTCTGCAGATCTACAGCACTGGCTTTTGCAGGGAATGTGTTGGAAACACATAATCTCAGGTTATACCAAATAACTACTGAATCAGAACCTGTATTTTGAGGATGGGGGGGGTGAATTTGCATGGCCAGCCCAGTGAGCACTGTGAATAGAGACAGGGAGATCTAGGTCCTGCTCCTTAAAAGCACTGCATTGAGATGCCTTTGGGGAAAATGCACCCATGCCTGGAGCTAGACAAAAGAGTTGGGGACCCAGAGCTGACAGGCTCAACAACTGTTACCTGCTTTTGCTGCTTCTGTTCCCTCCCTCAACATTCTTGTCTCCCTTTTCGTGGCTAAGGCAGAAAATCCTGAAGTTCGAGCTGCCTTGATTCAATCTGGCCACTTCTGGCTATGTGATCTTTGAGCTGAGGCTTGGCATCGACTTCCTGGAGTTGTCATGGAGATTAAGTGAGTTAATGTTTCTAAAACACCTTGCCCAGAGCGTCACAATCCTGGATCCATATCAGCATTACCTGAGGAGTTTATAAGACGTACTGATGGCTGGATCACACAGACCAATTAAATAAGGATCTCTGGAGGATGCTGCCTGGCATTCCTATTAAAACAGATCAGCGTCAACCTGTGCAATCTTTCTACGTGCAGCCAGGACAGATAGCCGTGGACTCAAAGCCAGCACAGGCACATAGCAAATGCTCTGTCATGCTAAGTAGTGCTATTCACCTTGTGTGCCCCCTCCTGACTCCTCACTCCAGCCTGTCTCATGCCTGCTCAAGCAGGCACTGTCTTTTGCCTTAGAGAATTCTCTCCTCTCATAGTCTGGCAAATAGCTACTCTTTTATGTTTCTGCCAGAGATGCATCACCTGAGGGTCATGGAAAGAGCTCAGTGGCATAAGCACCTGCCTGGAAAGCTCAAGGTCCTAGGTTTGATCCCCAGTACTAACAAACAAACCAAATCCAACAACAAAAAAGAGACAACCCTCCTTCATGCAACTCTTCCTGATTCCTCCAAACAGAACTGACCACTTTCTCCTCTGGGTTTCCAATAATAGCAAAAATAGACTACACCTTTTACAAAGTATTGACTGTGTCCTCAACACTGATCATGTTCACATTGTCTTTTTCTACTTCTCGAAAGTACTCTGTAAGGCACCAAAACTCCTACTGGGTAGGAGAGACGAGGGTTCATAAAGATATAGTGTCGTGCCTGAGATTACCTAGCTGTTGGGCTGGGAGCTGATATTTGCATTCAGATTCAGTTACTCCAGAGCCTGGCTCTACCCACTACTCCACCCTACTCTCACCTGTCTGCCTCCCTAACTCCTGTCTCCTCATACAGCACTTACAGTTCTCAAGGACAAGGACTGTCTCTAATTTGTCATTGTATTTCTAGCACCTGGGACACATTAGACACATAATAATGATTTGATTAATTGCCTGTCAGAAGAGGGTGTGATATATAGCCACTACCTACTGTGTGCCAGGCAACCTACTTACCACTGTCCCAGTGCTGTGGACAAGAAAGCATAGTGCTCAAATCCAAGAGCCTTGGTAGCAGTCTTCTTAGGGTCAAAGGCTGCCCAAAGGACAGCAGCACTGGTGACCTTTGGCAAATCATGTCACTTCTCTAAGCTTCCACCCCTCATCTGGAAGTGAGGATAATGCAAGGGGTGACGTCAGAAGATACTAGTACAGTGTCAGTATGTGACAGGGGCTTGATAAGTGGGGGCTACTGTTGTCATCACACTTTGTCCTCGTGGTCACCCAGTGGCCTGGGTGCTATTACCATGTTTTCATTTTACATTTCAGAAGAGGAACCTGGTCCTCAGAAGTTGTCACTTACTGAAAGAAATAAAATGAGGCAGTAGCATGCCAGACACCAGGATTCAGATCCATCTGGTGAGGGCCTAAGCCCCTGTCTCTTCAAATTCTCCCAGGCAGACAAAGTGGCTTGGTGACCTTCTCTTCTCCCCTGAAGGAGACTTTGACTGGGAGTGGGCAGGAATAGAAGAAGGGCTGGCTAGAAGGAAGAAATTGCCTGGACATCTGGGTTCTGAGGGCATGTCCACCCTCTCCCATACCCTGCATCTGTGTAGATGCCCAGGAGAGCTTGCTGCTGCTGGTTCACTGGGTGGGAGCATGTAGCCTGGAGGGATGATGGCCTGAATTCTATGGAAAGTAATGGAAAGAAGAGAGCGGGAGTCTGATGGGGAGGAGGGCAGTGACAGCACAGAGTGGCTGACAGGTGCAGGCAAAAAGGTGTTTGGGATTGTGGGGATGTTACGGTTTGTGTGTAGGTGTGCCCCCAGAGCCTCATGCAGGCGTGGGGCAGCTTCTGGAAATTGTAATTATTGTGGAAATGGGTGCTGCCCCTCCCCTGGGGCAGGTGATGTGCATTCCAGTGTAAGGTAGGAAGAGAAGTTAGCTGCTTGAGCTGCTGCTGGTGCTTTCCCAATTAGCTCTTGCTCTTACCCACTGCCAGGAACTGCTGCCCTCTCCCACGTGCCACTCTGACTTTGAACCAGCGAAATATGGACTAAAACCTCCAATAACTGTGAGCTAAATAAACCTTTCCTTCCTTCATTTTGGGTGTCGGGTGTTTGTCCCAGCAACGAGAGAAGAGTAACTAAGACAAGGGGGCAGGGAGCTAGGGGCCTGAGGAAGGCCTTGTAGTGCTGAGCTGATCTCTCCCCTTGTAGAAGAGCTGTTGCCATGGCAACATGGACAGCTGGATCGATGCTTGGTGCTGGAAGGAGCTCTCAGTCATTGCCAGCTCCCCACACCTCTCTCCCCTGAAGCAGGAAGCGTGCAAGGGAGGGGGAGGGCATGCAGAGATCACTTCATGCTCCCAAGGCCACCTGAAGTGATGCCGGGGTATTCCCCACCCCTTCTTTTTAAGGTCATGCAAAGAGAGCCCCAAAAGAGATCAGCACAAAGCTTGGGTCCAGATTCCTTATAGGCCTCTTCACCAGGTGGCAAACAGTAGCAGGGAAGAGATCTTCTCTGGAGTTCCTTCCTGCTGAGAAGGCAAGGACCCCATGGAACAACCTCCTGTCTCAAACATCTCTCCACTGACCATGAAAAACCATCCAAAATCCCATGTGAGGGCTATTTCTTTGTGCTTCTTGTGAAAATGCAAATGCAAAAGGCAAGACATCTCACCCAGGACAGGCTGATGGCTCCACAGCTTGCAGGCCTTGATTGGAATGTGAATCCACTGCTGACTTCCTCTTTAATCCTGGCCTTTGTTTCCTCATGAAGAATAGGGTTTAGAAGAATATTAGTATGGCTGGGGTATTCAACTCCAAAATTTTAAAAAAAATTAAAATATATCTAAAAGCAGAAATCATTGTCCAGTTTGTAATCCCAGCACTTGGGAGGCTGAGGCAGGAGGATTGATGTGAGTTCGAGACCAGCCTGGGCTGAACTGCATAGCGAGACCCTGTCTCAAAAGACAAAAAAAAAAAAAAAAAAAAGAAAGAAATCATTGTCCAAATATTTGAAGCTATCATCACATTTCTAAGTGACTGAGCAGTGGCCCTAACAGAAAAGGGGCTGGGGAAGCACTCTGAGGCGGGACAAGCCTCGAGGCTCTCCCGGGTGACAGAAATGCTGCTAGTACTTTGGGTCCCTCAGTCAACCAGGTGGGCATAGCACACCCATTTCTCAGATGAAGAAACTGAGTCTTAGAGAGGTTAATGTTTTGGTCAGTGTAACACTGAAATTATAGCTGAAAATTCAAACTCTGGTCTCTCTGAGTCTTAAATCTTCACTGAAGGCATAGTTGTAGAGCATCATTTCCTACAAAAGAGGTCAAACTTGGGGCTGTTCTGGCATAAAGGTGGAAGAAGGTTTTTGGCTTTGGTGTCTTGGGAGGTTACTAGGGTTCAAATACAGGGCCTTCACGTAGAGATAAATCTCCAAATCTTTATTTTGAATTTTGAAGCAGGGTTTCATTAAGTCACTAAATTACTCATGCAGAGTTTGAATTTGCCACCCTCCTGCTTGACCTCCCAAATTACTGGGATTATGTGCATGAAGCCCCACTCTTGGTTTTGCAAGAGTTTTTATCCAGAAAGGCAGGTTGGTGACAGTTTGAAGATCAATTTTATCTACCTCCCCTGGGGGCTCCAGAGGAGAATGTCTCAGTGAACTCAAGCTCCAGAGAAAGGATGTGTCAGAGGTGAATGGAACGTGAGCAATTTGCTGTTGATTTTTGCTAACTCTAATCTAAGGAATGGCAGTGGAGACTGGTGAACAAGACATCTTGGCCCTGGAAGTAACAGCTTCTCTGCTGTAGTGCACAGAATTTCTCTGAAGGTCCCACTAGGATGATCAAGGTCAGGTCCTCCTTAGTCACTGCCAATGTGTCTCCAAGTCTGGCCTCTTTGAAATGCAGAGCTGAGGCAGGAGGGAAACTCTTCAGAGCCAGGGATGACATGGTCCAGAGCTTGGCCTTTCAGTGGGGAGTGGAGGAGTCCTTCTCAGCTGAGCAGGCAGTGGATGCAGAGTGAATCTTGTGAGTGCCAGAGCACCCAGGAGATTTTCAGAAACTCAAGACTGCCAAAGACTTGGCTTTTAGACCAGAAGGGTTGCAATATGTGGGACTCTGTTGGTAGGCACTGGCCCTAGAGGGAGGAAGAAGGGGTTCTGGAGAGAGGGCTGGCATCCAGGAGGCAGTGAGCACTGGTAAATAGTAGCAGCTTTACCAGTGCGGGCCTTCTACTGTCTGCTTTGGTTTGCAAATGATGGGTTTTTTGTTTTTCTTTTTTAAAGAAATCAGGTTTTCTCTTTGGAAGTGAACAGGTATATACACACAGAGGGCAAGCTTGCATTTGTGGAGCAGTCCTGGGATCTGGTCCTGCTTCAGCCCCTTGTTAGCTGTTCAGCTAATGATCTTAGTGCCTCCCCTTGAGAGATTGGCAGAGGTGGCATCTCTCTTGGAAGATTGTAGGTGTTAAGTGAGATACTGTGTGAATGCTAGCTTCAAGGACTTCTGTCTTACAATTCTGGAGTGAAAAGGGGATTTCTGCTAGAATTTTGAGGACCTGGGGGCAGGGAATGGAATGGGTGGAATGGGCTCTGCAGTGCCCAAGGGAGGAGTGCAGGGTGATGGAGGTGGGCATGGTATCCTGTGGGAGGGCAGAGCTTTTGTTTTGCCTAGCAGGAAGCTGCTGCAGCCTCAATTTACACATGAGCCACCTGAGGCTTAGAGGAAAGTTCAGTTTTCCAAGCTCACCGGATCCTCAGGTTCCACAGTAGAGGGAGCAGAATGCAAGTTCAAGGGCATCTGCTCTCCAAATAAAGTTCTTAGGGGAAGTTCAGCAGTGAGGGTAGGTGGCCCTACATTTCTTCTCCACCTCTGTCACTCTGGGCAAGGGACTTCACCTCTCTGAGTCTCAGTTTCCCCAGTGAAGTAAAGACTGGATGAGCTTAGCAGTGGAAAGTGCACAATACTGTGGAAATGATTATCCCCAAAGCCTCTAGCTTCCCCTCCGCCTCTCTGTAGTGTGTGGCCCCAGATAAGTCACAGACTCTCTGTGCTTTGGATGCTAAGACTTCCCAGGGTACCTTTGAATGCAAAGATGATTCTGTAGTCTGATCCCTGCCTTGTAGTAGGCGACTCAGTTAATCTGCATGGGCTCGCTCATCTGGATTGTTTTGAGCCCCAGATGTGTAATCAGGGTGGAGCAACAGAGTGACAACAGTGGTTCCCACAGAGTGCTTCTTGGATCTGAGCACCATCACCAGAGGGCTTGGTAGAAACACAAAGATCTCAGGCTACCCATGGATCTAAAGACTGAAACTTTGAGATTGAATTAAACCACCTGTTTTTAACAGTATCCTTATGGTTCTGGCATGTGTTTAATTAGAGAGACCCTGAGCAATAGGATGCAGCCCTAGGATCCTGCACTTTTTGTGCTGAGCACATCACTGAGCAAGGTGAAAGAACACGATCAGAGCAGAAGCTGGTCCTGGTGTCACTCGTCTGCTCTCTAGCATTGTAGAAGCTGAAGGAAGGGGCATAAAAGTTTGAGGCCATTCTAGGCAATTCAGTGACTTATTGAGAGCTTTTAAAAATAAATAAAAATGAATGAGTAGCTCAGAGTGAAGTGCTTGGGTTCAATCTCCAGCACGAGAGAAGGAAGGGGGGTGCCGGGAGAGTGAGAGCAAGCCCAGCAGAGTGGGAGAAGAGACTCGGTGAAAGGAGGCCTTGCCCCTAGGCTGGCCACGTGGACTTTGTAGGTTTGAAATCTGCTAAAAATTAAAGTTCTCTTGGCATAGGGGGGCAGTAGGAGGTACTGAAGCTGCAGAATGAGGATGACACACCTTCTAGGAAAGTCAATTTAACAGAAAACGGTTTTAGGGTGATGCTGCTTAAATTATTTCACAAATGAGAGATAGAATATATGGTAGTTCGATGGAAAAAAAAAACAGATTTATTATAGCACAGAGCACCCCTTGCTCATACACATCAGGAATAAAGAAAAAGGCTCAGAGGCACTTCAGAGTAGAATGTGGGAGATTTAACCTGACACCCTGGGGTCCAGGGAGGACAGCTCCTTCTTTCTCACTATCCTGAGGATAATCCCAGTAGAAAGTTCGACCATTAATAAGTGAATTTATGGATTTACTGATTCATCAATTGGCTGAATGACAAGACAAATAATTGAGTCAACATTTTGTTCCAAACACCATACTAGACATCTAGGATATTCCAATAACAAGCCTGTAGCATAACACAAAGGCTTATAGCATAATGAGAAGGTCAGGGGCAGGATTGGACATTAATCCAATCATTACACAAATAATCAATGTAAACTGAGATGTATATCCTGAGTAAAAAACAGCAAAGTGAAGCCTAAGAACATGAGGAGGGGATCAGAGCTACAGTGAGGTCAGAAACATCACATTTGAACTCTGACCCAGAAGTATATATGAGAAGTGCTGTACCAGGGTTTGGAAGCAGCCTATTGGGTTTGGGTTCACTCAGGCTTCTTGCGAGCCCAGAAGTCTTTTTCTTGAATCTATATAACATTTTCTGAGAGCCCACATCAAGCACAAGGGAAATCTTGTCCCTCCTGACCATTATACTCTCTGCATTCCCAGAGTTCATCCTTACAGCACCTACTAGAATGTCCTACTCTTGATTATAGTAGCACCAGAAAGGGCTTAATTATCTTCTTCCATTTCTATTTATGGAAGTATATTTTAAGAGAAACTTTTATTCAACATCATTATAGAAAAACCACCAATAAATAATGCTGTAAATATGCCGTAATAACTGCTAAAATGAATAACTCTCCCTTTAATGCAAAAGGTAAGTGGACAATTTCCAAAGTATAAGAAAAGTATACCAGCCCTGGGCCATTCTCCTTGGCATGTCAAAAAGGCTAAAGAAAATGTGAAGGAAATATTGTCACTTGGTGATTTGCTATTGCCCTTGTCCTTTCTCAAAGAACTTCACTCGTGCATCGTAGGTTGGTGAAGGTATCATGGCTTGTATGCCATCAGTTTTGTTCTGCTTTTAGGAGGATTCTGAGGCTTTTGAATAAAACTGTACATTCCTCCAGGATAAAGCTCTCTTGCACACCTGTAGTACCTGCAGTCAGTATTCACTATTTCAGAAGAAGATATTTTTAGTTCAGCCTGAAAGTGCTGAAATTTGTTGAGCCTTTAATCTCTTGTATGAACTATATTAAACAAGTTTTATATGTTACTTCCTTGCACTCTCACAGTAACCCTGGGGACAGAGGTAGCACTGACATTTCTTCCTCTACAGAATGAGAAGCTGAAGGTCAGGACTGAGAGGAAACACTTGATGAAGCTTGTCCAGGACGTAGAAGGCAGGGCTGAGCCTGGAGCCCAGGTCTGGACTCTATTGCTCAAGTGCTATTGGTCTCTGTACAATCATTCAGACATGGAAGTGTTTAGGCCTGGATCCCAGACATGTACCCTGGTGATCAGAGCTTGCTCTCACAGAGAGGAACCAGCCTACTTGATTCTTACAACTATACAATGGTGACATTAGTGTGTGCAAGTTGGGAGAGATGATACCAGAGACAAAATCCACTGGAAAATCCTTCATCTGCACAGCTGCTGTGACTGCTGGTTGCCTACCAGGGAGAGTACAAGACACTCAGCTCACATGTATTGTCATCATAAGCTGCATCATTTATGTTACTTGTGTTGTGGCTACCATTCGATAGTTGAGCTTTATTTTGAGTTCATGCATATGCACAACTTAATTGCTTTGCACCTTTACAGTGATGTCACAGCCAATCACATTTGGTAGAAACCTGAGTTCAAATTTTGAATTTTGATCTTTTCCCCATGCCAGTGATATGTGGCACATTACTCTTGTAGGGAATATTGCTGTGTTATAGGGACAAATGATGGTTTGTAGTTGGGCACATGATCAAAGGGGGAAACAGAAAGGGAAGAGGAGGAGGAAGGAAAAAAGAAGGAAGAGAGAGAGGGATGGAGGAAGCCGCGAGGATTGTTTTCAGTTGTCGTGTCAAGATGATAAGGTAGGCAAAGCTGGCAGGGGAGTAAGTGTGACCTGGTAATCACAGAATCCCAGGACACACACACACAGAGCAATTCTCAGGACCCTGGATGTGGACTTCTCAGGAGAGCCCATGACATGTAGCAACTAGACAATCTCCACGCTGTACTTGCCACCATGATTTTTCTTACAATAGCCTGCCCTGTGACCAAAACATTATATTACAGTATTATTTTTTGTTTTTGTTTTTGTTTTTGGTGGTACCAGGGATCAAACTGAGGATGTTGCACTTGCCAGGCAAGTACTTATTCCACTGAGCTATCTCTTCAGCCCCCCAAGGTGCTATATTTTAGATTCTATGTTTTTCTCTTTTACTCAGCCCAAACCTGTCCTCATAGTCAGTTTCCCCCTTATCCTTCACTTTTAATTTTTCCTACTTCAAATAAATATGAAATTTTAATGCCATTTTTTGCTTGTTTTATTTAGTTTCTTGTTTGAGAAAGAACCTAGAAACCACCATCAGGAGGAGACTCCCGCGCCCTCAAAACTAAGTTAAAAAGTCTTTATTGAGATATAATTTATAGATCATAAAATATATTGGTAACTATATTGAATCTACCATTCAGTTCTGTTTCGGTAAATTTACACAGTTGTGCTGCCATCACCTCTCCAGCCTAACTCTTCTACCAGTCTCCAAGTTCCCTCCTGTCCATTCGCTGTCAATCCCTCCTCATGACTGTAGTCTCAAGGGACTTTCAATCAGCTTCCTAAGTTCCTCATTTTGCCCTTTCTGGACATTTCGTATGAGTGGAATCTTACGCCGTGCATTCTCTTCTGTCTGGCTTTCCCCACAGTGTTTCACCGCAACTTTTAAGGGTCTTTCCTGATGTTTTGGGCCTGTGCTATAGCTCCTTTTTTCCCCTCACTCCTGCATAGCAGTATGGACTGCATTGTTTCACCCACTTACAACTTGACGGCTGTTTGTATTGCTCTCACTTCAGGGCTTGTGAATAACACTTTCATGGAAATCATGAGAACACTAGTTCTTAGATCTCTGGGTAGACCCTTATGAACATAATTGCTGGGTTATAGAATAAGGACATGGGAATTTTAGTGTCATAAGGCATAGATTCTCTTCAGAGGTTCTACTGAGACCTCTAAGAAAAGGCTCCAAACGTGGTAGAGAAAAATATGTGTAAAACTCAATTTGTTCTGCAAGCTGTGCTGCAGTCTTCAGTGCGTGGCCAATTCATTATGTCTGCGCTGGAAGTCCATTTGTCGCTGGGTTTGATGTATTGTCTGTGTGGAGATGGTGAAATTTGCCAGCCTTCAAACTAACAACTGAGCCTAATCTTTCACCCTATGATTCTAGAGAAGTTTCTTCTTGGCAAACGTTGAGCAAGGAGCAGGCAAGAAATTGATCATGACAAGATGATGCGAGAGGAAGGGACCCATGGGAGCTCATCACAGATGCTTCCCAGTCCCTTGGAGAGTCTGGCCACTGCCAGGGACCCTGTACCTCTGTCACCACCCCAGGAGCAGGGGCTCAAAACCTAGGCCCCAGCACCTGCGATATCAGATCCTGCCAAATCCTCACCTCAGGGTTTCAAATCTCATTATGATTAGGCTCACCAGGAGCCAGAGTCGGCCTGCACCGCAGTAGCACTTGTAGGGAGCATCCCGGCTGCCAGCTCCTGCCTCCCCACAGCTGCTCTACATTCTGAGTTTGAAGCCTTCACCCCTTAAGGGTTGACCTCTAGGTGAAAGCCTTATCTGTGGACCCTCTTGGCCTTGTTCCCACTCATGCCAACCTGTGAGAAAATGAAATGTTTACCATGGATGTCCCCAGAAATGTTTTGTAGCATAAAATCAGTTTTAGTCTTACGACATAATTTTGGCTTCAGAAATCAATACTTGAGATCCTCAATTGAACAATGCCCACTGGAAAAAATTCAAAAAGCAGGCTGATTGAATGCAGAACTTCTCAGAGACTTTGGTAGACAAATTTTCTCTTTGATGGGAAATCAAAGAAACAGAGAAACTGATCAAGCAGCTGGGGAGCTGCTTTAATTTTTTTGTTTGATGCAATAATGGTTCCAAGAAGAAAAGGCTGCCTCATAGCTCTGAAGGGCTGAGAGGTCAGCGGGGCCCTGCTCATTCATTGTGGGAGTTGATTAATGTGAGTAGGGCATGGAAGAAAGGAATAGGGGCTTCAGTCTAACCCTAAAGGATGCTGAGAGGTATTTGAGGACAAGGGACCCTGCCTGACAATAATTTTGAGGGCTCAGAGTCTGTCTTAGTCCATTTTGTGTTGCATTAAAGGAATAGTTGTTTTGGATAATGCATAAAAATGAGGTTTATCTAACTGACAATTTTTTTTCAGTATGAAAAATCTAATGTCAGGAGGCCCCATCTGTTTGAGCACTGGCGAGGGCCTTCTGGCTGCTTCACAATATGGTATAGAAGTGGAAAGAGAAATGGCTATGTCTAGAAGGGGTCAGTGCGTGCGGTGACCTCACTTTATAACAACCCACTTTCAAGAGAGCTATGCTAATCTCTTCCAAGGATGGTGCCCTTATGATCTAATTGCCTTCCTCTAGTACCCACCTCTACATATCCGCCACTTCTAAATATCATTATATTGGAGACCAAGATTCCAAATTTTCTCCTGAACCCTTGGAGGGCAGTCAAATAATATTGAGTCCTAGCATGGACAAAATAGAGGAATATGCAGGGAGACAGCAGCATTTGACTTATTTTGGGTAGCACACAAGGTGGCTTCTGCTCAGGAATAATAGGAATGAGGCACCTCCCAGTGGAACCAACTGCAGGCTTGGCCTCTTTCTAACTCACTCTGGGCAAGTTGCTTTATCTACCTGCACAATTAAATGGAAATGCTAATAGTGATACCTCCTAAGTTTGTTGTTGTGAATAAATGACTTAATACGTTGAGAGTGCCGAGCTGAGTTGCTGTGCCGAGATAGTGCCGTGCCGTGATGGTGTTGGTACATGTAGAGTGTTACTGGATGTTCTGGTTATGATGGATTTCCAACTTTGTGAAGCACCAGTTGACACCATTCCTGACCCATACCTCAGTGCTGTCAGTGTGTCTCCAACAGAAACTAATGAGAAATGGCCACTGGGGATGGACCTGGAGCAAACACAGGATGGAAAAATTATGCAGATTGGACTGCCATCCGGTGAAATAGGTGCTGCCTCTGGTAAAAGTGACCTCATTAGTCTCAGCTTTAGAGGGCTTGGGAAGTACAAGCTACTCCAAGATGAGGCTGGAATTCATGTAGTCAAAGAAAAAAATCTGACGGGTGACTGAGAGCCTAGTCATCTGTATTTCCTGAGTGCAAATCCTCAGTCAGCTTCTCCTCCCAGCAACAAGAAACCTGAGTAATAGATAGCCCTTTTCCCTCCTGAGGACGCAGTGTTTGTGGCTGGAAAGTCTCACTTCCTAGTCATGATTTGGTCTTTCTGGTGACTAGCTGCAGCTGGCCTAGAAGCGATCGAGCAGCTTGATTCTGAGTCACCTCATCACTCTAACTCAGGTAAAGTGAAAAAGAACTTACGATCTGTTTTTCTAAGTAAAATTGCACTCGCTTGACCACCCATTGCCTAGTGCTGCTTTCACACTCAACAGAATTGCATGTGTTGTAGAAATTATACAACATCTCCTTTACAAGTTCACTGACTCTCACTCTAGAAATGAAGCCCCAGGAATATCTGGGCACAGCATTTGGGAGGAGACTTCTAGGGAGTTGCTTGAGGTGGGTTTGGCAAGGATGGGGGCTTCCACACGGTGCACCTTGGCCTCCTCATGTGGGGTCTTATGTCTCCTAAAGACTAAGATCAAATGGAGAGCCAGGCCTTCTGCTCAGTTAACAATGGGTTTCAGCTCTCACTTTGCTCACACTCTATCCTCCACCCTGCCCCCATCTCCTGCATACGTACTTCTACAAGCTGACATCTCCTGATGGGGAGGACTCTCCATTTATTAACTCCCTGTTCTATTACTGCCCATTCTTAAAGCCTATCTTCTGTTCAGAAACAAACTCAATTTTTTTTTTCTTGGTTCAATCTTTATTTTTTTTCAATTCTTTTATTGTTTAAATTTAACAATGGTTATATTACATATTTTCATCATCGGATCAGTTTAGATTAATACATATAGGTATATAAGATTGATCAAACAATTAAACATTAACCTTTCTAAATCCACATTACTTTTTTTTTTCTTTTCCCCCTTTTTTTCTTTGAAAGTTGACATATTGCATATTG
>PVJA010047199.1:0-14772 GCA_004027025.1 Myocastor coypus
CCTCCTCCTCCTCCTCCTCCTCCTCCTCCTCCTCATAACCAGTGTCTGTCAGATATTGTAGCAGAACTTTTGTGCCTTTCCAGCAGACACCTGAGGTATCATCAATCTGAAGTGCTTTGATCAGTTGTGAGGGCTTTTCCAAAGAGGATAAACAAGTTTTTGAACATCTGGAAGGTTGAGTCCAGGTCTGCTAACCTTTAAGTTCAGAATTGGGATCTTTGCAAAGAGGGACTCAATGACAGGAGCCAAGTGAAGGAAGACGGAAGCATCCTTTAGGTCCAGGCATGTGTACTAGCTGGCTGTGGGTGACAGACGACTGAGTGTCTTAGTTACTTTTTACTTGTTGCTGGGACAAATACCCAACACTCAAAATGGAGGAAGGAAAGGTTTATTTAGCTCACAGTTTCATTCCATACTTGGCTGGCTCCAAGGCAGAGAGGCACATGGCAGAGAGCAGCACTTCATGATGGCAGAACAACAACAACAACAACAACAACAACAACAACAATGGAATAACCAGGGGAGCAGAGAGCAACAGTGAGAGTCTGTCTCTCCCTCTCTCTTTATATTGCATTCAGACTCTCTGCCTCAGCCTATCCACCCTAGGCCACACCCATTATCCCAGCCATACTCAGACTAATAACCCTATCAGTACTAAAACACATAATCCCAGTGGATCATGAGTCAAGTCTCAAACTCTAGAAGTCCCCACCCCATGATTGCATGAAGCTCTGGGGAGACAACTAGATATAAACTATAACACCGAGACAACATATATGGAGGGTAACTGCGGTGGCATTGACAGCTTAGAAATCTTGAACTGGCCTTACAGGTGGAAGTGTACTTCAGCAGTTTGACAGTCTATAAGCGTTTTGTTGATTTGAAACTTCATTTATTTTTTCTTGGGGGACTGTGACAGAGCTGGAACTGGAAGGGACAGAAAACTGCTGTCTCAGAGCCAAATTTCTTGCCAAATCTGATTACTCCTAGATAATAGAAGAGTTCTTAAACCCTTGTGGCAATTGAGTATGGCAATTGAGTAACAGCCCATGAAAGGCATATGGACTGGGAAGCGTATAATGCAAGATGATGGCTGTGTTGTTGATAACGTGGAGATCTTGAGCAAGGTGATTGACAGTCTGTCAGGCTGATGTGTGGCTGGATGGCTGTTTGTGTTTCCCATGACATCTGACAGCAACAGGGTTCATGATGAGGTGGCATGGTTGATGGCTAGGTCGGGAAGTGAACTTTTAGTTTATACGTCTGGAAGGAGAGTATTTTTGGAAGTTTAGGATTGCAGTTATCTGTCTCAGGCTGATGAAAGCATCACCTTCCTCTTGGGCAATAGTCAAAGTTGAAAATGCAGGCTTAAACCAGAGGGTGCCAAGTGACTTGGTACAAAGGAGATAGTCATTTCTAACTTGAAGTGGAGTTTTCCTTCCAGAAGTAGTTGGGGAATGGCTTGGCAGAAGTTCGTGTTTTGTGAGATGTCCTCTCAGGCAGCAGATACATGAGTGGCAAAAGGGGTGAGAGGCAAGGGTCCTAGTTGTCCTGGTGCTTTAGTATGGGCTCCAGGTGGCCTAGTTAAAGAAGGTAGCTTGGTCTGGCCTAGTCTGAGTCCATCAGACCAATGAAAGATCTGATTCAGGTTGAAGCTTTTGAGAGTTCTTATATTTTCATTTATTAATTTTTTGTGTCCATAGTCATAACTCATAGCTAGAGGGTATGGTCAGCTATCAGACTGGATTTTCTTATGGACATCAGGTGCTTTTTTTTTTTTTTTAAATATCAAGTTTCTGCATAATAGTGATTGACAAGCCTTTTGATGTCTTTGAGAAGTGCTCAACTGATTTGAGGTTTCTAGGCAGGGCAACCTTTGGGAAAGGCCATGGCAACTCATTCATCAGGGCCTTAGTCAAAGTGTAGAGCTAAGAAGGAATTGTTGACCCTTATCTTGGGTGGGCATTAGATGACTCCATATAGCCAGGATAGGCTCAGCTACAAAGCAGAAGGTTTGTGGGGGGTGGGGCACTCCATGGCACAGTGCAGACAATGGCGACTGGAACCACTTCAATTGGTTGGAAGTAGACATGTTAAGACCGGGAAGGCAGAATTGTTGGCAGCAACTACAGTGGCCAATGAGGGTGCCAATGTGGAATTTTCAGGAAGAATGCCCCCCGTTTTTTTTTTTTTCTTCCTTTGAAATACAGGGAGCAGTTGGTTTTCATCTTTAACTCTGTAATTTTATAAAAGCCCTTTTTCCTATAGTGAGGGGCTGTGTGTTTTGAGTGATTAGTTCCCATCTCTGCCTTTCTATGTGTGTGTCATGCACCTTTCAATGATGGCATGACAAAGAATGGGTGCCCCTCAGAGAGAGACCATTCAGATGCCCACCTGGCTGCACCTCTTGTGAGGACTTAGACACAACTTAGGTACAGAGATGTGAAGCCTCCATGGTGACATATGTTGCTCACCACAGAAGCACAGGTGAGGGCCTAATCAGCCACTTTGACCAGTTCTTTCTAGTCTTGGTGCGCAGAAAGAGAAACCTATTGCTCATACTGTCTGTTCTGCTCACTCACACATTCATTCAGTGGCACTAGAGGTTAAAACATTCTAACCTCCTTTCCTCAGGGGTGGTCCTGTCTAAGGAGAAGCGATCAATCTGTTCTTCGGCTTGGGCTGAGAAGGGCTGACAGACAGACTAATTGGAATGCACCTGAGGAGCTTACTGGAATCAAATGGTCAGGCAGGCAGGTAGACAGATTGCATCCTTCTCCCTTTGGGGTCTGATGTGACCCCACTGCCACTTGAGTAGGCAGTGAGGAATCCTCCTCCAGATTTCTGAGGGGACTTGAGATATCTCAAAGTTACCTTTCTTCTTTGGACCTGCTGAGGTACTTGCTCCAGCCACCAGGGCCACAACCAGTGACCAAAGAGGACAGCACTATTGGTCTTCCTGGCTGACACACCAGATGTGATAGCAAGCAGAAACATTGAAAGGATACCCAGGATTTGGAGGCAGACTTATTTATGATCAAAGGCACAGATTTGGATCATTTCCAAAAGGTCAGGCCCTGGCTCTGAATGAACCTCCTGCCTCAGCCTCCTGAGTGCTGGCCTTATAGGTGCGTACCTTGAAGCTTTCAAACACTGTTGTGCCTATGTTATTTCCATTATTTCCAATCGGATAAAGCCCCAGGCAAAATGAGGATATTTTGAGAGGGATTTGGCAATGTGTCTCTTACTGTAATACATTATTATTATTATTATTATTATTATTATTATTATTATTATTATATGTATTTGGTTGTTACAGGGTCTCACTGTGTAGCTCAGACTCATAGTGATCCTTCTATTTGCAGCCTCTCCAGCACTGGGATTACAGGTGTGTGTGATCATGTCAGATTCTGGCTGGCTCAGCCTGCTCTGGGGGCAGGGCTGACAGGGCATGTGGTGCCTGGGATCTAACCACAGTTCCTGCACTTGCCTAAGCTTGTCTAACCAGACACTTTAGTCTTCTATGCTATCTTTCCAGCTGCCTGTAATACATTTTTTTTTTTTTTTTTTTTTGAGACAGGGTCTCGCTGTGCAGTTCAGACTGGCCTTGAGCTCACTTTTCTAGCCCAGGCTAGTCTCGAACTTGCACCGATCCTTCTGCCTCAGCCTCCCGAGTGCTGGGATTACAGGCGTGCGCCACCATGCCTGGCTTATAATACATTTTAAAAGTTCAAAACTTTACCAGAAAGTTTTTTTTTTTTTTTTGTCTTTTTGAGACAGGGTCTCACTATGTAGTTCAGGCTGGCCTTGAACTCACTTTTGTAGCCTAGGCTGGTCTTGAACTCGCACTGATCCTCCTGCTTCAGCCAACCAAGTGCTGGGATTACAGGCATGCGCCACCATGCCCAGCTTACCATAAAGTTCTTGAAGACAAAGTCATAGGTCAAAGACTTTCTGAATAGAACTCCAATGGTACAAGAAGTAATATGAAGGATCAACATACAGGATCATGTCAAATTAAAAGACCTCTGCACAGAAAAGGGAATAGCCAACAGAGCAAAGGGACAACACATAGGAAGGGGGGATTTTCCCCCAGTTTTTCTTGGACAAAGGGCTACTATCTAGAATATATAAAGAACTGGAAAAATTAAGCCCCCAAACTAAAAAGACCAAATCAAAAATGGGCAACTGGACTGGGGAGATAGCTCAGGGGCACAAGTGCCTACCTGGCAAGTGCAAGGTCCTGAGTTCAATCCCCAGTTCTGCAAAAATAAAAAATAAAAAAAACAAAAATGGGCAACTGAAATGAACAGAAACTTCTCAGATAAAGTATAAAATGGTTAATAAATATATGAAAAATGTTCAAAATCACTGTGCATTGGAGGCATGTAAATTAAAACATTAAATTATCATCTTACTCCAGAAAGAATGACTATTATTAAAAAAAAAAACCCGAAGAATAACAAATGTTGGTGAGGATATAGGGAAAAAAGAACTCTTCTACTTTTTTGGTGGGAAAGCAAACTAGTGCAACCACTGTGGAAATCAGTGTGGAGAATCCTCAAAAAAGTAAAAAAAAAAAAAAAAAAAAAAAAAAAAAAAAAAAAAAAAAAAAAAAAAAAAAGAAACTCCATTTCATCCAGCTATTTTTCTTTTAGGAATCTTCTCTAAAGAGTTAAAGCCATCATATTACAGTGATATATACATACCATATTGTAGCAGAACAATTTATAATAGTTAAACACTGGAAATGGCCTAGTTGGCTCTGAACAGATGAATGGATTGAAGAAATGTAGTATTTATTCATAATAAAGTACTACTCTATCATAAAGATAAATGTGGGACATTTATAAGTAAATGGATACAAACTGAGACCATAATATTGACTGAAAATAAGTCAGACACATAAGCTTAAATATTGAACAGTTTTTCTTATATGAGAAACTGAAATATACATACACACATATATATTTATATTCATTCATATATGCTTAGGAGGTGGGGAGCAAAGTAGAAGGTAGATAAGTGGGAAGAAGAGAGAGGTTTTTTTTTTAATGGATGAGGAAACAAGATGTGAGAGGGAGAAGAGGAAAAGAAAATGGAAAACAAGTAAAGGGGAAAAGGTGATGAAAATAATGCTTTTGTGAATGGTGCCTGCGTTACTCTTCTCTTGTTGCCAGGACAAATACCCGACACCCAAAATGAATGAAGGAAAGGTTTATTTAGCTCACAGTTAATGGAGGCTTCAGTCCATACTCGGCTGGCTCCAAGGCAGACTGGCATATGGCATAGGGCAGCAGTTCATGGTCGGTGGCAAAGAGCAGAGAGCAGAGGGAGGAACAGTAGCAAAAATGACAACAGAGAGGAAGTCTGTCTCTCTGTCTCTCTTATGTTACATTCAGGCTATCTACCTCAGGTTGGATGTAGCACTCGCACCCATAATCCCAGCCTTGGATCACCCATAATCCCAGTGGATCATGAGTTAATCGCAAACTGTAGAAGTCCACCAAATGACTGCGAGGCCTTCGGGAGACACCTGGAAATAAACCATAACAAATGGGAAGAGGACCAAGAATTGGAAGGAACAGGGAGGGAGAAGACCACTAGAGGAATGAGAGAGAGACACACAGAGAGAGAGAGAGAGAGAGAGAGAGAGAGAGAGACAGAGAGACAGAGACAGAGAGAGACAGAGAGAGAGAATGAGAATTAAGATGTATTACATACACATACCCACTCCCCACGTTAATTACAATCATTGTGCACTGTGAACAGGTATGCATAAAATACATGGGTTAGGGAGAAGAAAATTCACCATTTATTTCAATCACACCTTGTAAGTCCCCAGCACCTGTGCTGCCCTTCGGTCTCTGCCACCAGCACCAGGCACCCACCTGGTACCATATTTTTGTGTGTGGAACTATTACACATGTATATGTATGTGTGCATATTCTATCAGGAAAGAGAACTTGATGTAAAATTTTTTCAAACAGGCTTTACTTGCTGGACAATTTCAGCCAAATTCAGTCCTTCCAGTAGCTATCTTGATGCAGTCTGCAAGAGGTCTCGGAAAGAAATAAACTATTACATTTCAATTTACACTATTTTTCCATTCTAAAAGTCTTTTCATGTGCATATGATATCTTATTTGAGAGTGAGGACAATCTTATGAGAAAGGCAAGGCAGAATGAAGAACTTCACAAAGATCATATTCCATACTGATAGGAAGCTGAAGTACACAGAGAACCATAAAATAATTTCAATGCTACTGATCCTTCCAAGCTGAATTCTTGATTTGTCTTGACAGTTTTACTTCCTGAATTTTTACTGTAGGACTCCTTTGGGTCCTTTGTCATACTTCTATACACAGTATAACTTGAGTGTGCAAAGGGCACAACTCCTGCCTGGGAGTTTGATCCAATACTTTTGTCATGAGTACGCTGGTAAATTGGGGCTGGAGAGCTGTCAATTCACTACCATTTATGAGCACCCAGCCTCTGTGGTAGGGAAGAGGAATATAAAATAAGTGAGACACAATATTTGTTCATTGGTTTTTGGAAAATAAATGAATGTTTAGTTATTAGGATGGCAGGGGAACAGTTCTAAGTCTAGTTAAACCTTTTGGGCTCTTCCCAGAGAAGAGAACATTTGGATTTTTCAATTATGAAATGCATCAAATATAAAAAATATCAAATACAAAATAATTTTGTTATGAAAAATATTAAATACAAAATGTGAAAGTAGACAGAATAAGATATTAATCTACTATGTACCTATTATCTAGCTTTAACAATTATAATTTCATGGTCTATTCATTCTATCTATATCTCTACATCTACCTATCTACATAGATATATCTCTATATCTATCTATCCATATTTATCTATAGATAGATATATCTACTTATATCTGTAATTCTCTTTCCTTTTCTGGATTACTTTGAAGCAAATCACAAGCAGCAGCTTATCCAGTCCCTGTTTTACTATGTGTCTTTAAATGACAAGTTATGCTTTAAAAAATTAGAACATCATTAAAATCTTTTAAAAGATTTCAGAGTGAGATCACTGGGGCCTGCCAGAAACTCATTAGACCTAGCATCCAGGCCCAGCCTGTCAGTTAGACTATGCAGGGACTGCAGGAAACTCATCCAACCTAGCATCCAGGCCCGGCATGTGAGTGGAACTTCATCAGTCACACCCAGTGTGGAATCCTGCAGCAGAACTGCCTAGAGAGAGGCTAGAGACAAGACCCACCCAGCTGATCCAGGAACAGAACATCTTGCCAGAGTGGCACAGAAGGTTCACTTCCAAGGGCTGCGGCAGGAGGAAGTAGAGCTCAGCAGCCAGACACAAGCACACCCACTTGGATGAGTTTCAACTTGGTAGATCCAGATCTGGTGCTAAGGTAAAAACTCTACCAAAGCTCTACACCAAAGGTCAGAAGGCAGAGTTCTACAAAATGACAAAGAAAAGGAGCAACATGCACTCTCTGGACCCAAGCCCACCCAGAACAAATGCAGGAGACAATAGCATAGAAGAAATTGGAAATCACACACTTGGAATCTCAGAAATAATAGTGTCTAAAGTAAAGAAACAACTGCAGAAAGGTATAGAGATCAGATCAGAAATAATTTCTGAAGTAAAAATAGAAATGATAACTATAATGAAAGAAGTACTAAGTACTTCTAAAGAAAACACTCAAAAAAGTATAGGAGAATAGAAAAATGATGGAATATTTGAATCAGCAATATAGGAAAGAAATAGAATGCACGAAACAGGTTCAAAGTGCTATAGGGGAAATAAAAACCTCAATCACAAGCTGACAAACCATTCCAGTGAAAGTGAAATTTCTTAAAAACAACTAGGATGCAGGAAAAATAATTCAAAATCTGCAGAATGATGCAAAGATGAACAATGTAAGACTAATAGGCAACAGTGAGAAATGAGGAGTCAACACAAATGATATAAAAAGGGTATGGACAGAAGTAATAGCAGAAAACTTCCCAAATATGGGGAAACAATCTGACATTCAGATAACTGAAGCATGTAGATCTCCAAATAACATCGACCCAATTAAAACTACACCCATACATATGATAATCAAGATCTCAGAAATTCAGCACAGGAACAGTATACTAAAGAAACGAACTACATTTAAAGGAAAACCCATCAGAATAATGGCAGATTTCTCTTTGCAAACCATCAAGTCAAGAAGAGCAGGAAGCAAAGTACTTCAAGTCTTGCAAGAAAACAAACTCCAACCCAGACTGATATATCCTGCAAAACTGTCAAGTATAATGAAGAAGTGAGATACTTCCATGACAAAGAACAACTATAGAATTTCATGCTGATAAAACCAACCCTATACAGGTTACTAAAAGTTATTCTAGAGAGGGGTCAAATGACCACAACTCCATGAATTGAGAATGGAAAGAACCCACCAAATAGGGCAAACAATTAAACACAGGAGAAAAAGAGGTATGCAACAACAGCCTTTCCATTATTCTTTAGTATACAGCAGCAAAATATTTTCATCAGCATATTTTATAAATCGTCCCACTAGAAACAGACCCAGAACTGTCAGAGATGTTAGAATAAATAAAGGACACTAAAATGGTTATTTCATTTCATATGCTAAAAAGGGTCAAGAAATACAGGAAATATAAGAAAAGACAGCTTGTGCTTCTATAGAAGAAATCTACAATGTCTGAGCTTCAAAAATACATTAGGCACTTGGGGATGAAACTCAGTGGTAGAACAAGGTCTTGAGTTTGGTTTCAAGTGTTGCAACAACAGCAACAACAAAACTATTGAATTGGATTAAGGGCAAAACAGGCATTGCTAAAGAAGAGTCCAGTGAACTGCAAGCTACAACAATTGAAAGTATTTATTTATTTATTTATTTATTTATTTATTTATTTATTTATTTATTGTCTTTTTGAGACAGGGTTTCACTATGTAGCTCAGGCTGGCTTTGAACTCACTTTTGTGGCCCAGGCTGGTCTTGAACTCACACCGATCCTCCTGCCTCAGCCTCCCAAGGTGCTGGGATTACAGGTGTGTACCACCATGCCTGGATCAATAGAAATAATGTAAAATGAAACATTTGGAGAAAAAAACAAAGTTTAGAAATAGAAAGAGTGTGATGTAGAACAATAAGAAGTTATCTAATGTATGTGTAAGTGCAATCTCCAAAAGGGGGAGCAGCGACAAGAAATATTTGAAGAAAAAATAGTCATAACTTTCCAAATTTCATGAAAACTATGTGCAGTATTCCTGTAATATAATGTATTGAGTCCAGGACCCCTTCTTTTCCCTCTTATTTGCATATAACCTTCAAATACCTTTTACACACTTTAAATTATGCTGAAATCAATTATAGTCAGTAGATTGTAAATTCTATATAAATAGTTGTTATGCTGTATTTAAAAAATAAAATGATTTTTTATTGGTACTATCTATCTATGTGTAATTATCACATTCATCATAGGGAATTTGCACTTGTACATGATATAATCTGATTCTTTTTTTTCCATTTCCCTTCCCTCTCCTTGATCCCTCTAACCCTCCATATTTACAAAAGCTTTGTTTTCATCGTTTCTTCTCTCTTTCTCACCCTCTCTCCTTTTCCCTTTCTTTCTTTCTTTCTTTTGCTATACTTTATTTTATTTTATTTTATTTGTTTAGTACAGGGTTTCCCTATGCAGGTTGGGCTCATGGTGATCCTCCTATTTTCAGCCTCCCGAGTGCTGGGACTACACGTGCACACCACCACTCCAAGCCTCGGTCGCTGGTGGCATGTGGTGCAGAGGACCCCTGTCCCTGCATTTGCCTAAGCAGACACTTAGTCTGTTGAGCTATCTTGCTAAACCTTGTCGTACAATATTTTAAAGGGGAAAACAAGAAGAAAACCTTTTGGAAACACCCAGTATAGCCATAATTTTCCCCAAAATATTTTCAATTTGCTGTTGGTTAGCTCTGTGGATATAGAATCTGCACATGTGGAAGGCTGATTGCATTTACAGATCTAAGAAGTTAAACAGATTTACAATTTCTAGATCAGCAGATAGGAGAAAGATATGATATGTGGCATAAAAGAAATATACTGTATGTATATAGACACAGGTTACAAGTAGAAGTATAGGAAAGCTTTACTATGTTAAAAAGATTAGGAGAACAGCAAATGGTAAAGTAAAGAATATTATCACATGTGAGGAAGGTTATTTCATAATGGTTAAGGTGTCCATTCATCAAGGGGACAAACAATAACTACATATTTGTGCCCCAACAGAACTTCCAAATGCAACAAAAATAGATGGAAGGAAGAAAGACAAGTCCAAGATGATAGCTGAAGCTCTTATTCCTAGTATTTGACAGAATAAGATAAAAGATCAGCAAAGATACAGCACCCTTAGAGAGTAGCTGCCAAACTAGAGAATAGTTACAGTAGATAAGGCCAGGATAGGCTGATTGGGGTTGGCAAATTTTGATCCCTAATTTTTAAGACTTGTTATTTTTTCAGCTATGTCTTGTTTTCAGAGAAACATAACTATGTATAAATATCCATGTCCATTCTTTGTAGGCACATATGGTTTCATTTCTCCTGGGTATGTAAATGATGGCTGTCATGTGGTAACCTTGTATTTCAAATGCTTGATTTTGTTTGAAGGTTAAGGAGACTGTGTGTGGTGTGTGTGAAAACCCAGACTGGAAGAAGTTGATCTTTCATAGTAGGAATTTTTAAATGTATTACTCACCTACTTTTCCACACAAAAAGATGAAAGGAAAAGACAGGAACTTTTGCTTAATATCAAATTTATTGAAGGTATCTAGTTTTAAATTTAAGCATTTAAGCTTAACTTCAAATGTATACTTTTGTGCATTATTTATAATAGTATTCTCTTATAGATTAGCTAGCTTATAAGTGTGATAACTTTCCTAAGCTTCCCCAAGCAGGTGCTTTAGACCACTGAGCCATCCCACCAGGCCCCTCCTAAATTATTATTTACAAAAATATTTTTTAAAAATCATTTATTTATTCAGTTCAGGGTCTTGCTACACACACAGATTTGTGGTCCTCCTGTCTCAGCCTCCCCAGCACTGGGATTGATTACAGGTGTGCACCACCACATCTGATTTCAGTGGCTGGCACAGCATCGCGCAGCATGGGGCCAGCATGGCATGCCATACCTGAGGTCAAACCCAGGTCCTTGTGCTTGCTTGAGAGGTGTTTGGACTGCCAAGCTATCTCCCTAGCCCTAGATATCTATTTATTAATCTGATGAAATTCTTAGTTATTTCAAACTATAACTACAAATGTAATATATTTGATTCTCAAAAGCACTTTAAGCACTTAACAAGCAAGCTTACAAATCTAATAAACCAATATTTCTATGCAGTTACACTCTATTTACAAACCAAATAACTCTAAAGTTAGTACTTCAGATTCTCTGAAAAAAAATTGAAACATGGTTTAGAAACGTAATCCAACTTTTAACATATCTCAAATTTAAATCCTCAATCTATCATCAATTAAGTTCATTTAAACATTTCAAATTAAAATCGCAAGTCTAAATTTTACATTTCAAATACCCAATCTGTCAAACAAAATCCACCCAAATTGCCAGGATGATTAAAAAATAACTTTTTTTTTTTCTAACTCAACACACAAAATGTTAAGTTTTCGCTTTGAGTCAATTCTTTACTCTTTTTCAGTGCCTGCATAACCTTGGCTCATACAAAAAATTCAGCCAAAATGGAGAATCATATATAATATTTCATACATAGTTTAACATTTTAAGTTAAAGAATTAGAACATATAAATGTACATTCATTTTCCATGTATACTCTTTCTTTGAATATGGATCTGTTGATTAGAATTCTAAGAAATCTTTGATGTATGAACCATTGTCATTATGTTTCCTGTATAATTTTGGACTGATTACCTTAAAATGGTCCTAAGTCACTGTAAACCAATATAAGTGTAGATTGATTGCAGATTTACCTATCCTTGCAATCTCTCATCATAGCTGTCTCATTCCCTCGTCCAATCTTTTTGGGGGAGGGCCAAGGTAGATCAAATCCAGTGTCACATGAATGCTAGGCATGTTCTATCACTGATAGAACCTTAATGACCTTAAGCTCTTTAATTTTATTTATTGAGTTTGCTGAGACCTAATATTTATACATCTTTATGTATAAGTCAGTAAGTGAATACACATATAATGATTAAATAAAGATAATAAGCACTCTGTCTCTTCAAACATTAATCATATCTATGTGTTGAGAACTTTCATATTCCTCTAGCTACACTGAAATATATCATGGATTGTTGTAAATAAAAGTTACCTTGTAGTGCCATGGTAACAAACATCAACAACAAAAAATTGTATGAAGGGGAATAAACAAATCTTCCAGGCAGAATTCCAAATAATTTACAAAGATGTTTCTCCCTTGAGGGAAACTTAATTTCCTACTATAGGTGTAGGTGGGCCATAATCACTTCCTTCCAGAGACAGCAGTCAGGAAAGAGTGGAATTGCAGTGCCATGTGTCAGAATTCTCTCTATTGTTTACTTTCCATTTATGATTTTTTAAAAAGTATTTTATTAGCAAGATTTTCCAAAGCATTCCTTCTACTTTTTGTAGAAATAATTCTTCCTTTTCATATTTATAGGTTTATGTCATATTTAATTAAATTGTGTAACTGTAATACCAAATAGATCTTGATACCTTGTGTTCAAGTGATAGGAGTAGAAAACTCTAGGATAGTAGACACATATACTGAACTTAAGTGTAGATGTAAATGTCCTGAGTACCAGTTGATATGTTTTATACAAGGAACAGGGGCTGCTGATTGATTTAATAATAGAAATAAGTGAATGTTCTTTAAAGTATATTGTTTTTTTTTAAAAGATTGAGTTATGAGTCATATCCAACATCTACCTTTTTGAGTTTTGATAAATACTGTACTGCCAGGTAACCACACCACCACCATGATGAATTCATAGAACATTTCTGTCACCTCTCAAAACATCCTTGTCTTACACTTTTATAGTCAATTTCTTTATCTCCTCTCCCAACCAAGATCCTGGAAATTACCCATCTGTACTTAATTCTCTGGAGATTCATCTAAGTTCTTGTGTGTATCAATAATTTGTTCCTTGTTATTATTGAATGATAAACTTTGGTGTAGTGGTACAACAATTTACTTGAATAAATTTGTCTATTGAAGGAAATCTGTTTTTTTTTTTTTTTCCCTGTTGGGGCTTTTATGAAAAAAGCTATAAGAAGAAGTCATACACAGTCTTTTGTGTAAACATAGGTTTTAGTTTCTCTTTGTAGTGCTATCTCATTATTCTTTAAATCTGTGTTTCCCTAATGGCTAAACAACACTGAACATCTCTTTGTATGCTTGTTACTTGTATATATTTTTAGCAAAATGTTAGTTCAAGTCTTTGTTCATTTTCTAAATAGATTATCTGTTTTTCTGCTATTCAATATGAGAATTTTTTACATATCCCAGATGTGAATCTTTGGTAAAATGTGTGATTTGCCAATATTTTCATTTTAGTCTGTAATAATTTATCTTTCTTTCAGGAGGGTTTTTCACAGAGCAAAAGCTTCTAAACTTCATGAGATCCAATTTGTTAATTTTTCCTTTCATAGCCATGTTTTAGATAACAAGGATTACTTACAATTTTTTTTCTAAAAGTGCTATGGTTTTACATTTTATATTACATATTACATCTATGATTTGTTGTGTGTTGGTTTTTGCATAATATGTGAGTTTTGGGTTGAGGTTCATTTCCAGCCTGTTGCTCTTGCACTGTTTGTTGAAATGTTTATCCTTTATCCTCTGATTAGCTTTTCAATCTTAGCAAAAAACAGCAGGGTGGCTCACTAACAACAAGTATACCTAGTGGCTCAATGTTGGCTTCTCTTTGGAGAGAGATGTGGATAATTCTCAGACTGCTACAGGAAACATACAAGATGATACTAGAGCATTTTATAGAATCAGAAATTGAGGAAATGATAAAAACAATAACAAACAACAAAAGTCCCGTTAATGGAGTTAGGGCAAAGGAGCATAGGAGCCAACAACAGCAAGAGCTTGTAATGGCCAAAGTTGGAATCAACCATCTGTGTAAAAAGCACGTTTGAAAAGTAACATTGGTTTACAGCCCAAAGTATAAGATGAATATTCATGAATCTTCTGAGCTAGAAAGATTGAATTGCCAGGAAGGGCATTACACACATCAGTAAGTAGTGTTAGCTACTCAGTAGGCTGGGTCTGGAGGGTCACTTGAAATCAGGAGTTCAAAGCAAGCCTGTGCTAGCCTCTCACTCAGTGAGACGCTCTCTTAAAACAAATGAACGAACGAACAAACAGCAACAACAAAAAGTTGTATGAAGGGGAATAAACAAATATTCCAGGCAGAATTCCAAATAATTTACAAAGATGTTTCTCCCTCGAGGGAAACTTAATTTCCTGCTACGTAGGTGTAGGTGGGCCATAATCACTTCCTTCCAGAGACAGCAGTCAGGAAAGAGTGGAATTGCAGCTTTATAGAAGGGAAACCTGGGCCGGGTGTGGTGGCTTGGCCGGGCGTGGTGGCTCACGCCTGTAATCCCAGCACTTGGGAGGCTGAGGCAGGAGGATCGTTGTGAGTTCGAGACCAGCCTGGGCTACAAAAGTGAGCTCAAAGCCAGCCTGAACTGCACAGTGAGACCCTGTCTCAAAAAAAAAAAAAAAAAAAAAAAAAAAAAAAAAAAAA
>PVJA010047200.1:0-14769 GCA_004027025.1 Myocastor coypus
TTTTTTTTGGCTTTTTTTTTTTTTTTGCTTTTGTTAACCAATTTTATAAGTATAGATCTGTCTCCCTAAACAACTAATTTGAAGTTAGCATTAAGCAATATAGCAACAGTTGTTGAAATTCTAAAACATAGATTAATTCATCAAATGTCTTGAAGGGAAATCCACTGGCCATGTCTAGTAAAGCATGACCATAAAATGGTCTTGATTATAGTAAAAACTTACTGAAAAAGAAACTTATTCACTTCAAATTTTAATATAAATAAGTAAAGCATGATTAATGTTTTTCTTAGTTTCCAGTGCCCATGCATGTTTTAAAGAAAATGTACTAATTCTATAATCTCTTTCTGGATTACTTAGTGAAGCAGAAGGAAAGTAGTAGTAACTTTATAACAGAAGATGGAACATAAATGTCTTCAAATACAATAAGCAATACTGAGACAAAGCCATGGAGATAACTCAGTGGACCAAGCACTCACCTGGCAAAATACAGGGTCAGGTGCTGGACCCTTAGCACCATGTGAGTGCCAGCTTGGACAGCAGGGGCATCAATTCAGCCACTGAGACCTGGTGTGGTTACATATGTCTGTAGTCCCAGTGCTGGGGAACTGAAACAGGAGGATCACAAGGAGTCCAAGTGGTAAGTGAAACCCTGCACCAAATACATTAAAAAAAATATTGACACAATGAAATGATTGAAACAATTGATAAAGTATAAATATTGATGAGAGAACAATTTGATAGCACTAGTAATGTTTTTCATTCTTAAATAAATGCACTCTTTATGAAAGAAAATATCTATATTCTAAGGAAATGTGTTACTCAGTACTTCAGAATAAAGAGACATGACTTCTTAAGTACACAAAATATAATGATTTACATGTGCATAAACATCCTTGTATGTTGAAGAAAGGAGGATCAGATACAGAGGGAAAACTGGGGAGAGTATAAGAAAGAAACATCATCCAATATGAATATGAATAAAAGTGTCTGATAATATCATACACTGTAAGACTTTCAAGTTTTCCTTAATTTAAAAATTGTATCAGAATCTGAAGTTACTAAAATAAGAATAATATAAAATAAGTACCAAGTTATATAATTATAATTGGGGGCAATGATGTAGCAAATATTTTTTTTCAAATACAAATCACAAAGAACATCCCTTGTAAAACTCACAAACTATAATTCAGCCATTCTTTTTAAAAAGATTGATATTCATAGCTTTGCCATAGTAACTCAACGTGAACTTATTCTCTTAATTTATTTCTGGGTTATTTGTCTGACAATATTTGGTCTTGATTGTTTATAGATATGCTCATTTGATACTAAAACAAAAAATGAGAAAAAGATAATTGTGCTAACAGTCGAAAATATCCACTGAAACTTAACATGAAAGAAGAAAGACTTCAGAAAACATCCCCCAACACTCAGAGAGAGCTTCTGGGCTTCTATTATGGACACAAATGAGCAACAGGAAACAAAATCCAGTACCAAGTGAAAACTGAAAAGCCTTTTAAGGGTTAATAATTTACACATTATTTTTTTATGAACATGGTACTGATATTTTGACAATAGTCCAGTCTCCTCTACAATTATATTTTATGTCAGATGGATATAGGTTCAGAAGCAAGAGGTTGTGTCCTCTTAGCAAAAGGTCGCAGTTCATCCCAAATGTGCTATGAATGCACTGAGGATGGTAAATTATACAACTTTTATATATGAAAATTTAAGAGGTGGCATTCCACTCAGCAGCAGAAAAATTCTGTAAAAGTATTGAATGACTTAAGGTATAAATTTCTCTATACAGAAACTTCCTAAAGTGATTTTATCTGAACAGTATAAATGTAACTCTCATAACTAGATCATGTGAAATATTTATGCCCTGTAGTCTTTCACATTAAATTATTCTTGTTTCTACCAGATAGTTCTCAAACTACAAATTTCTGCATAACAATTGATGTAAAACCCTTACCCTTCTTTTTTTGCTGAAAAGAGCAAGCCAGAATTTTATCTGCTAGGATGTTGTAACTTTTATGAGTAAGCAAATCTTTCCATTTTCTGGTTTTATGAACCAGCGAGGCCATACTCTTGCATCTGCATAGCTTTTGATATGACAACTTATGTATAAAACATAAGTAAACTTTTGAAAATATAAAGTACACGTATATGTGCTATCAATACTCATCCATGCAGTATAATTGGAGCACTGATTCTATCATTCTATAAAAACATAAGGAAGGAAAGATTAATGACTCTGGTGAAATAAAGAGAACTAATGAGAGTCACTTACTCTTAAACTAGATATGAGAGGAGACAGAAAGATTGAAAAGAGAGTCAATTCCAGGAAAACTAGTAAAACAGAATCCTAATTTACAAATTATCCGTATGGTAAAAATGCTGAATGTATTATGAACAGTAGGATTTAATATGATCTCTGAGCAGCTTGAGGTACTGAATTCATTTTATTTTCTCACATTAAGAGAAAGAAGATAATCCATGCAAATTACAATTATCATCAACTATTGAGCATTGCCATTAAGTCCAGACTCATAATTTCTGTCACTGACTGAAAGCAGGTAAGGTAATGCTGACCTTGGAAGTCCTCAACAACGAGAACAGGCTGGTAAACAAGCAACACAGCCATTTTTTTTTTTATGTTGAAAATCACATTTCAAGTAAGGCCCACTTTTGGAGAAAATGCAGGTAAATTGGTTTAAATGGCCAGCACTTGATTAATGTATTGGTGAGGTACAGTTATAGGCCACATGATATTTTCAAATCTTTTTTGTGTTTTATATTGTAATCCTTACTTAGAAAAGTGAATATTTTTTTTCTTTTGCTACTCTGTTGCACTAATATACTCTATTAGAAAATATGAACTCTTCAACATGAACCTGTCTTTCTTGTGTGCAAAGCTATTTTTTCTCATAGTAAAGTTTCTTTTAGGAATTAGAAAAATAATATTTTAGCCTTGGAAAATGAATTTCAATTCTATCCATATATACCTATGTGTATAAATTTATTCTGAAAGCTACCAACTGTGTTTGCAGTGTAACTATTCTTGGTAATTATGACCTTCCTTAGTTGCATCTTTGTACTGTAATTTTCATTAAGTAATAAGAAAATGATATCCTTCACCCAATCTCAATATCTTTTAATCAAAATAATTTACTTTAAAACATGAATTTAGGAAATAGTACTACACATCTCGATGCATGATGTAGATGGTAGTTTAGCTTTTAACCAAAATAAATAGATTTCATAATTTTGGTACCTATGATAATTCTAGCTTTCTATATTACTAATTTTAACAATGAGAAATAGATAAAAGGATCATTAGCATACTAATTCACATGTGTACTTCATTAAAACTTGAGACAAATTTCTACACAGGTATAAAACTCAGATATTTCTAACTTATATGTAACATCAGCAACAATTATGGGTATTAGGGAAATTTGGTTTTGTCTAATCCAACCAATTACATTTGATTTAAAAAAAATGCATTCTTGATTTCTTTTTGTATCATATTATTTTTCCTCAATATTGTTTGCAGTATGTATTTCCTACATTTAATGGTGTTGTTCATCGTTTCAGCCACTGACGTTATTGCAACCTATATAGACTAAGAGTTTCCTGCCATGAATACCCTGGTTCTAATGATTGTTTTCCATAATGATTTTTTTTCAGTTATTGCTTCTTGCAGAAAGAGATGTTGGAATGTACTGCAGAAACAAGCCTTCATTCTATAGAAGAATGCCCCCAAAATAAAGAACTTGCTTAATGTTACACAGATAATAAGCTAATGGCTCTTCCATGAGTAAGAGTAGCAGGTATTCATTTACATTGCAATATGTTTCCTTTATTCTTTCCACTTTCTGCAGAAGTCCGGGAAGTCCTCTTGCAAGAGCTTTTGTGAACTGTGAATGCTACTACTGAGTGCTGTCTAAAGGAAAGGTAGGTTCATAAAGCATCACGGTCATCCTACTTATTAATTATAGCTGGTACTTTTGTTCATCATGTTAATTTTGCCTATTGTTTATTTTAAACGGTACCATACTGTATACTTAGTGGGATTCTGTTTTAGTATCAACATGTATCTATAGTTCCAGAAAAAATATATCTCCATACTCTGACTCCACATTTTGATTTGAAGAAGCTCTCATTTCTGTGGAAAATTAGTTGAGTGGTTTCAAATAATCCAGAATAAGAGCCTATGTGACTGTGAATTATTTTAAAAAGCATTAGTAACACTGTTACAACATGCTTATTGTTGAATAAAAATTCCAATGCACTTATGTCATTATCCACATGGTGTATCTTAATTTTATGTCATTATATTCTTACACCTATTATGTTTAATTTCTAGTAGTTTGAAATAATATGAACATATTAAGTTTGGAATTTCTAGTAAGTATAAAAGAATGCTTTCTTGTTTAAACTGCTATTTAATTTTGTAATTAAAGATTTGGATATGCACCATAATTCTAAAATAAATCTTTAGGACATATAGCTAGAATTTTTGTGGTGATTTATTTAAAATTAATGCATTCAACTCTTTCTCACGTAATGTTGAATTAACTTCTTAGTAAAACAAAAAATAATCCAAGGTATTGACAAATCGCAGGCACTGAGAAAAAGAAAGAAGCAATGTTATTCATCAGAAATTGCACACAAATTTATCGGAAAAATATTGTACGAAAACCATTTACTTTGCAAGCTGTTTTCCTTTCTTAATTCACTACAGGTTAATCATGCAACAAATATACACTGAATTTTGACTATAAGCCAATTTTTTTTCTAATTTCAGTTACATTGTTGAAATCAGAGTTGACATCGGCATCGGTCTCCGTGGGGCTTTCATGATACTGCGAAGGCATGGTAAAACAAGACAAAATTTAAACACAGAGAAACTTTAGACAGCGATTCATGCTAAAGTTAGGCCTTGACACAGAGAATAAATTAAGGTAAAAGCTAATGGTAGTTTTATTAAAATTTTAAAGGACTAAAGCTGGCTAGATAGTTCAGCAGATTAAAGCATCTGCTTAGGCGGGCACAGAGGCTAGGGGTTTGATTCCTGGACTGCTGTGCTGGCCCTACCTCTGAGACAGGGATTGAGACTGGGTATGGTGGCTCGCGCATATAATCCCAGCACTTGGGAGACTGAAAAACAGAAATAATCATTACAGGTCTGATCTGTGTAGTGAGGCCCTGTAGACCCTGTCGACCCTATACTAAATACATGAAAAAAAAAAAGAAAAATAACATTTAAAGAATAAGTTATAATTTATTTGAGGAGTCGTTCTGTGCACATAATAGTCAAAGAATCATAAAAATAGATTCTGAAACGTAACATAGAAAAAAACCAAAAGTGTTAAAGTAATGAGACCCTGTGCCACAACAAGGGAGAGGATGAGAACAGCATAACAGTGCTTTGAAGAACAGAAGTGAGAGAGATTATATATGAGTTAAAACTTAGTCATGTGGAATTTGATAAAGCTCCATTGGAAAAGCACTGTAAATATCTAGATGTAGTCTTAAGTAACTATAATTAGTATCTGGGCTGAGACATTAATAAAGTTGCTAGAGCTGATACATTGTGTTACCTGGAGGAGTCTAGACACTTAACTAGGTAACTTCTCCTTCTGCACCTTAGGGTGTACAGAGCATGCCCTTAACACTCTAGAATGTTGCTTATTGAGTCAATTTGCAAAGTCAATTTGCAAAGCCATGCCACCCTGCTTTGGAGCCAGTTGATTATGGACTGAAACCTGTACAAACTGTGATCTAAATTATCCTTGCCTTCTTTAATTTTGGCTTTCAGGAATGTCTCAGTTACTCTTTGATCATTGTTGGGACAGATACCCAACACCCAAAATGAAGGAAGGAAAGGTTTATTTAACTCATAGTTTCTAGAGGATTCAGTCTATACTTGGAAGGCTCCAAAGTATACTGGAACATGGTAGAAGCAGGAGTTTATGGAGGGAGAACAATTGCAACAGAGACAACTGACCAAACAGAGAAACAGAGAACACCACAGAGAGAATATGTTTCTCTGTCTCTCTTACAATACATGCAGGTAATCTGCCTCAGGATATCTGCCTTAGACCACACCCATAATCCCAGCAGCACTAAAACACATAATTCTGGTACATCATAAGGTAGTCTCAAACTCTAGAAGTCCCCACCCCAAGAATGAATGAGGCTTTGGAGGGACAACTAGACACAAATGATAACAAGGAATTTTATCTTAGTACTGAGAGAAAAATAACTAAGACAAAAGTCAAAAAGTTCTTCACTTAATATAAGCACTGGCATAGTTACAATTTTCCTTTATTTTTAAGCATTGCTTTCTGTATTATAGAAGTAGAATAGCAGCTAATGCCTTTATAATAGTGAGGTCTCTGGCACTGAAGTGAGACAGAACATGTGTGGGAATGCTTTTGTACATTAGTTACTAGTTCAAAATGTGCAATGCAGCAATCACAGTGATCAATTAGTTATTTATGATTAAGTCAGTGAGGAATCCATTGCCCAAATTCTTATATTTGTACAAAAAAATCTTAATAGTCTTTAAACAAGGATAGAATTTCTATGAGAAATTTTAAGAGAAATCCATTTTAAGATAGTAAAACATCACCTTGATTTAGCATAAATAAAAACTAGATTCACATATTAAACATGCATCATATCATTTTAAAGAAAATTTAATCAATAGCAAGAACTTTAAAAAGAGAAACGCATGAGATTTTCCCATTCTCCTAACTTGTAAATGAAAATCAAGTAATGAAATGTAGCCAGCGAAGATTCTGGTTTATAATTTTTAAGTATAAAGTCAATCTAATGGTGAAAAAAAAAAAAAGACAGACAAAGTCTACTGATGTAACTATTGTGTTTTATATACTGAAGTGCCTTCCAAAGCCCCATGTGCTCTAGGTGGTTTTCTGGCAACGATATATGATATTTGATCGTAGGTGTGTGGATCTCTCTATGGATTGAATCACCGTAGGAGTGGGTCGGCTGAATGGATTTATTGTAGACTCCACTCTGGGTGTGCATGATATCTACCAATAGGCCTACAGCTTAAATAGAATAAAAATGGAAGGGATGTTTGCTGCTGCTGCTTTTTTCTACATGTCTTACTCTGACATTGCCCTCTACAACGCTGCTCATGTTAGAGTCAGATAAAACTACTGAAATTACAAACTGTGAACTGAGATAAAAATTTCTTCTTTCATTTGAGAGATTCAAGTATTTTATCCTAGCAATGAGGGACTGTGATCATGAAGATGAATGCGGAGAAAAACACTACAGATCCAGTGAAAGTACAACAAGTGGCCATTGATAGTATGATAAAATATTTTTAATATTAATTTAATATTAATGCCAATATTAATATAATGACAATTATATATTTCCAAATTTTATAAACTTTTTGAAATTCTTTAAATATATCAAAGAATACATATTTCTTTGCAAGGTACAGCTCTTACTCCTTTCAAAAAATTAAGATCCAATGAGTTCACAGAATTAAATGTAAAAGGCATAACTATAACTATAAGACCTTTAAAATATAACATATGTGAAAACCAGGATAACCTTTAATTTTGCAATAATTTTTAGATACACCAAACAAAGACATGACTCCTCGAAGAAATAATTGATGAGCTGGATTTTATTAAAGCTTGAAATTCTTGCTGTGTGGAAGACCCTCATTACATGCTGAGAAGCAAAAGTACAGGCAGGAGATAGTACTTTTAAAATATACATCTGCTAATGGACTGTTATCCAAAATATGCAAGGATTTTTAAGTAGAACATTAAGGACATAAGTGATCCAATTAAAACTGCGGCCAAAGACCTGAAAAGACACCTCACCAAAGAAAATGTACAGATGGGAGGAAAGTGTATAAAAAGAAGCTGCGTGCCATACGTCTGCAGGGAAACAAATTAAGCAACATGCTAGAAATACACCCATATTAGGATAGCAAAATCTGGAATACTGGCAACAATAAATTCTGGTGAGACTTTAGACTCAGTGTAACAGAAACTCAATCATTGCTGGCAGGGATGGATAATGGTGCAGCCTCTTTGGAGGCGGTGAGTGCGTTCTTGAAAAGCTAAACATTGGTCATATAATATGATAAAGCAATTACACTACTCAGCAATGTTTACTCAGTGTGGTTGAAAACCTTTGTCCACACAAAACGACCTGCACATGGATGTTAATAGTTATTCTGTTCATTACACTCAGAAACAAGAAACAGCTTCAGTGGTCTTCTGCAGATGAATGGATGAGTACATGGTGCTCAACCTGAACAATAGAACAGCAACAGCCAGAATTGCAGCAAAATAAGTTATCAAGCTGTGAAAAAGGCAGGGAGGACGCTTGCAAAACATATTATTAGGAAAAAATAAATATATTAGGTAAAAGAAAATGATCTGAAGGGCCACTTAATATAGATTTCAATAATATTACACTGTGCAAGGAGACAAATCTCGGAAAAAAAATATTAGTGGTTTCTACAGGTAGATGAAGAGGCAGAGCGCAGGGGACTTTTAGGTCCCAAGACTCTTCTGTATGATATTATTTCTGATGAAAGTAGCATATTATATATTCATCAGACCCTAGAATATACAATCCCAAAATTAGATCCTAATGCTGTGTTGAATAAAAAAACATGGCTATCAATGCCAGATCTCTGTGTGTAATGACTGTTTTCAATGTAGGATGTGTCATTGACTTTGGAGCATGTGTCATAGATGGGGGTATGATATATAAATATCATATATATGTTTAATGTATATGATATACATTATATATATGAAAGTTCTGTATTTTACATTTGATTTTACTGTGATGCTAAAGCCACTATAAAAATTAAAAATACCTTAAAATTGCTGCAACCTTGCACATTCAAATGAAAACTGTTTCATACATCAAACACGTGATTAAGAATGAAAGTAATTTAGAAACAATATGTCAGAATATTGGCTAAATATTTAAATGGTGAGTACACTGTGATTTCTGTGTGCCAAGGCAAACTTGGGTCACTCTTGGTAGTACTTGTTATCCGGCAAAGGTCATACCGGAACCCAGACATCAGGTGTTGTAAGCTCAGGCACGTTCCCGTGAGAAGCTAGAGGCGAAGGTACAGAGTTAGAGTACAGTGATCAGTGTTGTCACTCACTATTTTCACTGGGTTTTTGACTCAGAATTTCTTCTCATTGAACGTTTTTATTCTCTGTCAATGTTGAGAAACAATCTTGCAGTATATAAACATCTGGATTGGTAATGGTTTTATTGTAGATACTTTGAAAAAGGCTTTCCTGGTCATTATTTTGTGTTGAATCAATTTGTTATGCCTTTGCTGTCATTTTCTAATATTTTTAAGTTTCTGTGATTCTTAGGCATTTTTATTTGAGTCATCAGTGATTTTCTGATTCAGTTTTTAACAGTGTCCTGCTGGTTTGAGGCTGTCACTCAGGATGTGATGTACTTTGTCTTCAAGTCTTGTCAGTCTCTTCTGATGAGTTGTTCCTGCTGCTCGTAGGTTTTCAGGATGAAAAGACAATGTTTGTATTTCTCCAACAATTTTGAAATTCATTTTTTCAGGATATAGTAACGTAGATTGTCAATTTTTTTTTGTTAATGCAAAACATCCCTCTGACCACCTGGTCTTCTGACCTCTGGGGGTGCTTAGTCTCCATCCTCTTTCTGCCCTGGTAATGCCTGTAGCTACCTAAGTCTGTTCTTTGTAGCCCTCTCTGTGGGAACATATCATGTAACACTTTCTCATTGCACTATCCATTTTAGTATCTGAACCAAACTCTGTGCATCAAATCCAGTGGTGTTGAGGACTCACTGGAAGGGTCAAGTTCTTCTTGGGATTCAGTTGCATTTTGGTGAGAACAAGAGGGAACTCCCACAGCAGAGGAATTCCTCCACAGTTTTCCCTGAGCAATGGGATGGACACTGAACAGGTTGCAATTCCGTGGCATTTGGATGTGAAAGGTAAGACAATATCACATAGCCAATAGCTTGTGTTTGGGAGAGGAGTAGGAGAGTGTGCTCTCTGATATCCCTATCCCAGATCACAATGCTCATTGCCACCAAAAACCCATCAAGATTCCCTAGCCCATGGATGCTTCAATGTCTGATTCCAGGTCCCTGACCAGGACTATGCATTTGTTCCTTTCTGTTCAGGATTCACTTGTTTCTAATTTAGTCATTGCCCTCTATTTATCTGATATGTGTTTTCCTTAGTACCCTGGTCTGAGGAAGCCCTCTCTTGTGAGGATGGTACCTTGCATCAGTAGTATAAAGAGAGTCAGGGCAGTTGGGTAGTGGGAGAGGGTGGCTACTAGACTGAGCACTATTTGCAGCTGCCTAAAACTACTGTTGTACTCAGTGTTAGAGGTCGGACCTGTTCCTTTAATAGCCTGCTCATTAGGACAAGGCTGTAGCAAGGCTGGAAATGAAAGGTGGCCATTTTTTTTTTTTGGCTTGTTTTTTGTTTTGTTTTTTTAAAATAACAGTGACCCACTGATTTCTAAAATTCATCTGACGGCTTCCTCAACACATTCCATTTTTTTGGTTCTTGTTTGCCTTATATTTCCTGGAGTCTGAAAATCATTTTTGGTATCTGAGTGGATCCACTTGCCTCTGGTTTGTCATGATGTCTGCTACCTAAGATGCTAATGTAAGACTTCTGGGAAATCAGTGTCAAAAATTGCAGCATGGGTTCTACATCTTCATGAAGGGTCATATACAAAGTAGCTAACTAGGAAATAAAAATAAAGGAATAGATTCAGGTGGTATCAGTACAGAATTTTGGAAGGCTGAGGTAGAATGATCAATGTAATTTTATGACCTGCTTGAACTACAAAGTGAGCTCAAGAACAACCTGAACTGTATAATGTGCTCTGTCTCAAAAAGAAAGAAAAAAAATACAGCGGCTGTCTCAGTTCCTCTTCTCTCATTGCTGGAACAAATATCTGACACCCAAAATGAAGGAAGGAAAGATTTATTCAGCTCACAGGTACTGGAGATTTCAGTTTATACTCGGCTGGCTCCAAGGCAGAATGGCACATGGCAGAGGGAAATAGTTCATGGCAGCGGAAAAGCAGCAATGGCAACAGCGAGTGTCTGTCTCTGTCTCTCTTGTATTACATTCAGGATCTCTGCCTCAGGCTGGGTATAACACACCACACATAATCCTAGCAGTACTAAAACCCATAATTCCAGCCTTGGATCATCCTTAATCCCAGTGGATCATGAGTTAATCTCAAACTCTAGAAGTCCCTACCCCATGACTACATGAGTCTTTGGGGGAACCAGTAGACACAAACCATAACAGTGGCTTTAACATCATTAAAAAGTATAAATTTAGGAGTTTATAAGAATACATTAAAATATTCATCACTGAGTTTAGCAGGTAACTGAGAGAAACAAAGAGAACAAAGGGAAACAAAGGGAGCTAACAAAGAGGATCAGCCCGTTTTCCTTGCATTCGTACAATCTGGTCCACTAAGTAACCAAGTATTTAAGAAAATAAGGTGAGATAATCTGGATGTTTAGTGAAAATAAAATGAGAGAATTTGAATAGTAACAGTTTTGAACACCTGATCAGGTCATAAATTTCCATGTTTATCATCACTGGATGCTATGCTAATGAAGACTAAAGAAAATGTGACTTTTCATGAACCCATCACCTCCAAGGTCTATGCAACAGCGAAAACCACAAGTGTGATTAAGCTTCAGGATCCAGACAGTGAATGGTGACCACTGTCGCCCCAAAGAAACATGGTAGGTTTTTAAAAACCCTATAGTTACTATTTGCAAGTCCTTCACTAAATTTGTTGTAACAGTAATAAGGGAAAAATGAGAATGAAAATCAAGGCAAATTTACTTTATTTTTATTTTTTGCAGAACCAGGGATTGAACTCAGGCCCTTGCGCTTGTCAGGCAAGTGCTTATTCTATTGAGCTATCTCCCCAGCCCTGAAAATCAAGACAAATTTAAACACAGCACCATGTTTTGTAAACTGAGTATAGTTGATACAGTGTGTCAGCTCGAGAAGTGTAAAAGTTTAATTAAGTGACTCAGAAGGGAGCCAGGGTTTGTAAACTTGCTCATCTTGTGCAAAAGAGGGCAAGGACACTGTGTGAGTTCTGCACTACCACCCCAGGGTAGTTAGTTTATAATGTAAGGAGAGGAGACACTCTCGCGAGAAGCTGCACCAGCTGCTGTTCCCTGACTTTGCTGTTTTTTGCCACCAGGATTGGCTGCTCTCTGCCATCTTGTACCCAGTAACCTGAGTATGGACTGAAACCTCCACTACCTGTGAGCGAAATAAACCTTTGCTTCCTTCATTTTGGGTATCAGGTGTTTTCTCCCAGCAATGAGTGAAAAGTAACCAAGACACTGGGCCTGCACTCATCTATAACAAAAGCATAAAAAAAAAAAAAAATCAGCCAGTGTTTACTATAGAAACTGAGATAGTGAGTTCTTTTAGAGGGAGAATATCTAAAGTAAAGATGAGGAGACTGACAACTGGGCACAGTGGTGCATAGCTGCACGCCTGGCATTCTGGAAGGAGATAGAAGCTGGAAGATCACAAGTCCAAACCCAGTCTAGGCAACTTAGGGATTTAATGAGGCTTTTGTCTTAAAAGTATAAAAGAGGATTAAGTGTATGTCTCAGTGTGAAGGCCCTGGGTTCTAATGCCACCCTCCTCAATTTCCAATACAGACATTTTAAATTAGCTTACACAGCAAGTCTATTTTTTAATATCCTGACTGTCATTCTTTTAAAAGAAAATCTACTGGATTATATAATTTCAGTTGTTAAATAGGATACTGATCGCTATGTGAGACCCCATTCTTAAACAGTGAATTGCTATTTCAAAGTGATTTTCTTTCCTAATTTCAGCAGTGGGAAATGGAATAGTAATTCAATGTTTTTCTTTTTCTTTCTTTCTTTTTAATATTCAGTTAAACTGCAGGTTCCCTCTCAAGATAATTCATGTAACTTTCTTTAAAAAATCATTACTAACTAGCTCTACATTGGGAATGGAATGTGTTAATAATTTTCCAGCTTTAGCAGAGTGAGAAAATATCATTATATTACAGCACAAATGTGTAGGAACAAAACTTGCATGTTAGAATGCAATTCTTATGCTTTGCACAAAAAAAAGGAATGATTTATAAGAATCCTTCTTGTAATGCTGTTCATAGATTTTAAAATATTAGAATTCAAATATAAATGATAGAAATATTTTTGTCTTTTTTTTTTTTAATTCTAAGCGCTTTCCTTGTCTTTCTATACAAACAATAGTATCCAAATATAACTTGAAATTATTTATCCTACTCTTAACACTTCATTTCTCAAACAGTTTCAAATATATTTTATTTTAATATTCAGGACATCACTTACTGAATAAAACTTCATTATTAAAAGTATTTATTTTTTCATAATCTATTCATGGCATTGTTACTGATAATTATAAAATTTATCTAATAAGCTTTGCTATGTACCTGTATCACACAAGATATTGCACCAAGAGTTAGAAAAACTTTAACAAGAACCATGGATCTAAAGTCTAGTAGATGATAGAAATAATTAAATAAAGAGTAACACAGCAAATTCTTTGTGTTAGATGTCAGAAAAATCACAGATATGGTGCTAAGACCAAATCTGTTCACATAGATAATATCCTCCGTTCCTCTGATATGGAAACTTACAGGGAAAGACTGAGAAACTGTTGTGACACAGCCTGGCAACAGAGAAGACTTCAGGAGAGAAAGGCTGATGGGAAAAGTTCTGATGAGCTGTGATACTGGAGCTGAGTGAGTGGAGTGGGTGTAGCACTTTGGGGAGAATACAGAGATAGTGATAGAGACTTCTCTTTTCTTGGGGTACTATTATACAATGAGAGTCTGACATGGCAATTTACTTTCAAGGTGGAGTGACTGATTTCTATAACAAGTAATACATTTTGTTAATGATTTAAATTTGATTTTTGATAATTATTGCATACCTGGATTAGGTAAGCAAAGTTATTTTCTATATGCTGAAGTGATGCCCCTCTACTAACTAACTAGTTTTTTCATGGTGAAGATCCCAGACCTCTTGTAAACATTATAGTAGGCCATTTTTCAGAAAAGAAAATGTATTTTCTTAAAAGAGAGACACTCTTCCAGTTACCAGGATTTGAGCAGTAACCAAGAGCAGACTAAAATCCCAATGTATATTCTCTTATGCAGATCTGTAAAGTGCATTTCTCATGCAATTTCATATAAATACATTTTCTCTCATGAACAATATCAACACATTCTTGGAATGAAAGCATTCTTCCAATTACAATGAAGGGAACTGATATGAAGGGAGAGTTGGCCATAGTTTTCCTGGAGTCACCAGAATGAAACACTACTATGCAAAGGAGGAACCATCTAACTTGACAGGCTACAATTTTGTATTTCCTTGAATTTCCAAATATCTGTGTCAAAATTGTGTAACTGCTTATATCACATTGCATGGAAAGTTATTAGAATATCAATGATGTTCAGAAAATATCATTTCCAAGCTAAATCAAAGATATTTGATATTCAGAAAGCCAGTGATGATAAGTTCAAGTACCTATGTTATAGAGTAATAGTATCACAAAGCTTTCCTGCTGGAGCGTTAAGAATGTAAGTTAACAGACCAAAAACTGGAGAAAAAGAAGGGCTATAAGGATAGCCAATATTTTGGCCCTAGCCCTTCAAG
>PVJA010047201.1:0-14765 GCA_004027025.1 Myocastor coypus
AAAAAAAAAAAAAAAAAAAAAAAAAAAAAAAAAAAAAAAAAAAAAAAAAAAAAAAAAAAAAAAAAAAAAAAAAAAAAAAAAAAAAAAAAAAAAAAAAAAAAAAAAGATTACAGTTGAGATGGACTAATTCTGACAATAGCAGAAGCAAGGAAACCCCAAGAGGACAGAGACTGGGATAGTGAGTGAGTCACATTACAGGTATACCTGAAAGTCTCTGTGAAGTCACTAGGAGTACTGAGTGCATATGGACTGAGGCATGACAATGACAATACTACCCTTTGACTTTGGGCAAAAGATAACTTGGTTCCTTATCACTAAGCCGGGTGTATTTCTGAAGGTGAGAAAAATAGAAGTGTTTGCTGTTTTAGGGATAAAATCATCTCAACTTTCATTCACCCTCTTATTTCATGAACCTGAAATTACAGGGAGACATATAGTATTTGTTATGTAACTTTCACTGAAAATAACTAAGAGTGAGTAAAGACTCTGTGATGATTAAGAACAGCACAGATGTGAGACCCAAGCCAGCATAGCTTTTAGGAATGGATCAAAATAAAATTCTAACAGTTGAGGGCTTCTTTCTTAATGTGGAAAATTCATTGAGCAGAAGAATTGCTGTGATTTTTTTTTTTTTTTTTTGACAAAAATTTGGCTGTCAATAAAGAAAGCAATAAGGTGACCCGTGTAATACCTTATTGGGCTTGAAGAATGACTAAAAGAACCTTAGGAGATGGAGGATGACTAAAAGGATAGTATGGAATAGAAATGATCTGTTATAAAAATGTGGAGAAAGCTGTGATAAAAGATTTAGAACATGAAGTTCCCAGAGTAGGTGGTCAGCTGGTAAAATAAAGAGCCCCAACATACTGGGACTTAAGTAATAGAGATAGTTCTGTGTCAAGTAACAGTCCAGTGGGCATTGACCAGGTTGGTGGGCAGCTCTCTTGTGTTGTCAGTCAGGGACACTGTTGGTTCCATTGTCTTGCTTCTTCATTTCCTGAGGTATTTCTCTAACTGACTGAAAGTAGACTAAGCTAGGAGAAAGCAAAGAGATGAAGGGACAGCGGCTTTAGTAAGTGAATAACAGAGAAGGTGTTCACTCAGGTTGTTTTACACATCTCTTCCACTTTTTTTTGGCAAGAACTCATAACGTGACCATAACTGACTACAAACCAGGCCCGAAATGGAGGTTTAGGGACAACAATATGCCAGACTAAAATTCTACTGCCAGGGGTGGCGGGGAGAAGATTTCTGATGACCACTAGCAGTCTGCCCCACCAACATGATCTCTACCTAGGAACAGCATCTCTTGAGAAGTATGGAAATCCAGGTCAAAAATATTTCCCTAAAAGCTGAATGCCATCACTGGTTTATGGACAAAAAAGTGAATCATTCAGGCCTTTCATAATAACACATGTGGAGGGCTGGGGAGATAGGTCCACGGCACAAGTGCCTGACTGGCAAATGCAAGGTCTTGAGTTCGAACCCCAGTCCCAGAAAAAAGAAATGACACAAGTGGAAACACTTAGCTATTCCTGAAAAATTTCACTGTTTTTAATTGTTGAGATTAATTATTGAAATAATCTAGTCATCCCCATTTGTGAAAGTACAGAGACTTTGCTTTGCTTTTCTAAAAGGGGCTGAGTGGGTCCTAGGGTGATGCCTTGACACACCAGATCTATCCAGAGAAATCTTCACATTCTATCCCTTTTGTTCTTCTCAGAACCTCAACTGTCCCATTATTTCTTCCCGATAAGGAACTAAGTTTTACTCAGTCCATATGGGCCTGAAAGCCTGAGTTTTTCCTTCTGTTGAAACTGTTCACATAAGGAAGGAAACTTTAAATAGCTTGAACATTGGAATTTATTGGCATATGTAACATAAAAGAGCAGGAGACAGTTTGTAGATACTTGAACCACAAGGTCAAAATAAGTCAACAGGACATGTCTCTCAGTACTGTACTACTTTTCTAAGAAGTAGCTTTTTCCTTTGGCAGATTCTCATCCATGGTAGTCTCAAACACGGTAGCTGTTCAGACTCATGGTTGCAGTTCCAGTTCCAGCAGGGGTGGAGAGCACATACATACTCCTTTTCTCATCAGCCCAAACAAAGTACTCAGGATGATGGCTGCAGACCATTGCCTCTTATTGGATCTATGGCTCATCTCAGAATTCAGCAATGGGACTATGGAACTGAGTTTGGAATGGCCAGGATAGCATCATAGGTCTACATCTGGAGAAAAAAGTTAATACACTACAACGCAGTGGAAGAGAAAATCAGGGTAATCTCAGTACAAGAGAACATGGGTACTAGATGACAAATAGCAAATATCTACTGCCCGCACATATACCTAGATAGCTGACACCCCTGAAATAATTGTGGGATAACTTTTAAATACTTACCTTTGAGGCTGCGGAGATAGTTCCGTGGCACAAGTGCCTGCCTGTCAAGTGCAAGGTTGAGTTCGAACCCCTTTCCTGCAAAGAAAAAACAAAACAAAACAAAAAAACTTACCTTTGGGTAATAAAATTTTGTAAGGCCCCTTAAAATAATGATTTCCCCAATTCTTCTTTCTTCAGTGTCATATTTCAAATATTAGTGATTATTACGACTCTATTTTATTTATTTATTTCTTACTGGGGGGCAACTTTTTGTCTATATATGTATGGTAGGACATACCAATCATGAGTTACATCACAGTATTTGCCATGTTGCAACTGTAACTCTTTGTGGCTTTGCTTTAATATCCCACTTTCAGAATGTTCAGCAACTGCATACTATCCTATATTTGTAATGCATAGTTTAAAATTTCACAATTGACTTTTGGAAAACAGGGGATACCAAGATTATAGCATCCACTATAACTGTGGTTTCTAAAGAATTTTAGGAGGGGGCCCGGCAGGATGGCTCAGTGGTCTAAAGCGCCTGCTTAAGAAAGCTTGGGCGGCTGCAGGGAGCGCGGTTCGATCCCCGGCACACATGCTGCACCAGCCCTGCCCTCAGGGCAGGCTGAGCTGGCCATAAAAATAAATAAACAAACAAACAAAAGTTCTGAAATAAGAAAAAAAAAAAATTTCTGAAAGAAGAAAAATAAAATAAAATAAAATTTAAAAAAATTAAAAAAGAAAGAAAGAAAGAATTTTAGGAGGGAAAACCTTTGTTTCTTAGACTAATGTGTCTCTCCAAGGTTCAGTGAAGATTAGTCCTATTGGTAGGCAGTTACACTCCCTGTGGTACTCTATAAGACTTGGAATAGACAAGACATTTTCCAGAATCATAGCAAGACACCGCACACTAATGAGGATCAGGTATGGAGCAGAGAATCTAATTTTACCATCATTGGTTTGCAAAAAACTAGATGAATTGGGATTTAAACAAACTATAGGTGCTGAGGTGGTTAAGGAGACTTTGGATTAAAATTCTAGTTCTACTATTCAACTAGTGGATAGGTAACTTGACTCTATTTTTCTTTAGTTCCTTCATTTACAAAGTGAAAATAATAATAGTATTGGCCTCACAGACTTGATGTGATGTTTATATATTAATGGCTTTTAGAATAGTGTAAGAATCATGAAAGTAATGTAAGAGCCATATGTATGTATAGTCATGACAGTATTTATCATTTTTTTATGAAAATTCATATAAATATTCAATTAACAAGGCTACTGTATTATTCCTTGAATAAGCAACTGAAGCATAAAATATAAATGTTCTTTTTTTTTTTTTTTAACAAATCCTGCTTAAATTGTCCACATCTGCGTACGAAAGTGGGAATGATATACTAATGGAAAAACAGCCTAATAAGCATACCTGAGTTCCACATTTAAGGAGTGGAATAATTTACGAGAAAGTTCTCAAAGTTTTTAAATGCTACACTCAAATTACTATATGGAGAAAGCTACAAAATCAAGTTCCAAACAATGAAAACATCAGTTTCTTATGGAACAGTTCCAACCATCTGGCATTCATCTGCTGTTTCAAGGGAAGCTTATTGTACAGACATAATGACCCAAACCCACCTCTAGGCAAGGAGTTTTCATGCAGGAAGTTTACTCTTGTCACTTGTGGCTGGTTAGTATTACCAGGAAAGATTTTTTTCCTTTGTTAATGTTTCAAATTCAGATCTTAGAAAACACTATAAGAGTGAATTTCGAGTACATTGATAGAATTTCGAGTATCAGTGAATGGGAAGGAAAATTCAGTATCTCAAGAAAGGAATTTTTCTTCAAGGCAATTTTTATTTCTTAAAGAAGTTCCCTCTTGCACAGGTTCGAGACAGTGTTAATGATACTTGACCATATCTTCTAAGTGGTGTTCAATTAAATATTGGATAAAATAAACTTTGGAATACAGAAAGTCATAACACATCCTATTTCTTTGGATGGACCATACTTTGTTAGCCTATTATCTTTTTCTTTTAAGATAGAATTTGACTTACAGTTGAAGGTTCATTTCTTTCATTTATTCTGTGTCTTAATTACTTTTCTTATTGCAGAGACAAAAATACACAACACCCAAAGTTAAAGGAGGAAAAAGTCTGGCTCATAGTGTGAAGGTTTCAGTCCATAATTGGCTATCTCCAGAGCCAGGTAGCACATGGCCAAGGGGGATCTTTCTTAGAGGGGGAGACAGCAAAAGTGACAAGAGACTTTAACAATGCTTTCCTGTCCCTTATATACTCTGTTTAGGCTTCTGGGATTAGGATGGGGCCAAGCCAAACAGTGGACAGATTCAGTAATCGGGCACCCTTAATCCCAGCATCACATACCCTAGATTCAGCCACCCCTGAAAAATCCCCATCTAATACTGCACGAGGCTTTTGGGGGATATCTTGACACAAACCGTGACATTCCATACGTGTCTGCCCCCAAACTCATGTACATTCCTATATGTAACAGGCATTTAGTCAGCCTGTAAGACTTGCTAAAGTTCTAATAGTTATCTCTGAGATTTAAGGAAAACCCTTAACCATGAGGCCCTATATGAATGAAAAGAAGGTTAAATTCATCTAACATTCAATGTCACAAGACAAACATTACCATTTTAAAAGGCACATATAGGGGAGTACAAAGGGATGGGATGAAAGTAAGTCCCAAATCTGATGTATAAAGGTTTATAGCTGTATTTATAACCCCAGTATACATATTTTTCTTCACTTTTAAATGGGTGTCTAGGTATTTCTCTTTCTTTTTTTCTCTCTGTTCCACCCTCCTTTTTTTCTTTTCTTCCTTCCTTTATTCCTTTCTTCTTTCTCCTTCCTTCTATTCTTCTTCTTTTCATTTCCCAAAGAGAACAGGAAAATTCTGACATGTACAGATTCCATTTCATGCCACTGTTTTGGACTATTAAGGTTGCTATAATGAAAATTATTACACTGGGTGATTTAATTTTTAAAAGCTGACAATTTACAATTGTATAAGTTTTTTGAGTATTAGCAGCCTTTTTTTTTTTTTGTATTTAGTACAAGATCTATAGGGCCTCACTATGTAGATCAGACTCATAATGAGCCTCCTGTTTTCAGCCTCCCAAGTGCTGGGCTTATAGGCAATCACCACCACTGTCTGAGGGCAGCCCTGGGGTTGGGGCTGGCACAGCAGGCCAGGGGTGGAATCCCTGGCCCCTGCATCTGCCTAAACAGGTGCTTTAGTCCACTGAGCTATCTGGCTGGCCCTAAGTAGCTATTAAGGAATAGAAATTTATTACTAGAGGTAGTTCTGGAAGCTAGGCAGTCCAAGATAAAAAGGCTGGCAGATCTGGTGTTTGATGAGGGCTTGTTTCCTGGTTCCAAAGCTTTCCTGGTGTCTTTTCTATCAGAGCACTGATCTCATTGATAAGAATATATCCCACGGCCTAATCACTTATACCATCACTCTGGTGATTACGATGCCATTATATGAACTTGGAGTAGTACAGACATTAAGACCACCACAACCACTCATGAAGCCATGCTGAAAAAAGTGAAGATGACTGCCCAAGTGCCTGTGTGTGCACCAAGTTGTGAGCATCTAAAAGTTATTATTAAAAAGAAGACTAAATTAGGGATTCAGCAGGGAAGACTAAGGAGAATAACAATATAAACTTAAAGTCAGTAGGAGGGGTCTGACTATAAATAAATAATTAATGATGTTCACAGCAGTACGTGAATAAAATTGATAAATACATGTCTTCTTTTTGTAAAGCATAAAAAGATAACATTTAGTGAAGCAAATAGTTAAAAACACATTGTCTACAGTACTAGTATAAGCAAAGGTATAAACTACAGTAAGAAAATACCATAATGATTCAGGTTGGGGAGTTTGAAATAATCTCTATAAAAATGATTGCATGAAAATTATTTAAAGATAAATAGTAAAGTAAATGTAAGAGCAACTCTGACAGGTAATGTTGACAGGTTAAGTTCTCTAAGCAGCAGGTAGAAAGGCTGAGTTATGAATGCACAGAGTCCACTGGGAAGCAGCATGTATAAAAGGAAAAGGTAGAGAAGAAACTCTCTGCCAGGGATGCCATCAGATTATGATGCAGGACTCCACAAACTCTTTGCTAACTCAGCCTGAGTCCTGGGAGCAAAGCGTGTATGCTAGAGGTGCCCTTCATTCAACAGAAATGACTAGGCTCTCACTTAGTTACTGGCCATGGGGCACTGTGGGAAGAGTCTAGGCTATGCCGCTTTGCTGGGTAGGCTGAAGCGATGTTCCAGGAGGAGTACAGCCCCATCTCAAAGCTACAGAAGCCTATGAATCTGATAAACACTAGGAGAAGTCAGATAACCACATTCTTTGTACCTGTGCAGTGAGTTTTTTCTTGAAAGTGATCGGTGTATGTCTGCTAATAGCCCACTCCATACGCCACATAGATCTGCTTTTCCAGGTTTGTTGATGTAGCAGCACCTCTGGGCTTCACTTCCTGAGGACAAATTTAGAAGAAAAAGGTCAGTGGGATGTTACCTTTCTCACTGTGGTTAGTCTCAGGGGTAGGTACTACTGGTATGAGCCTCTTCTTTCCCCATTATAATGCTAAATTTTGCAAACCCTCATCTGACACCTCTGGCAGTTTTGATAACTTCTGATGTGACCCAAGGGTTCCACAAACATCTGTGTCCTTGGTAATAGTTCTCTTCTTAGCTGTTACAGTTGTCTATTCGCAGTCACAATTTGATAAATAATGTACAGAGGTACCTATGTTGTCTGTAAAATTTCCACTTTCTGGTCCCATTTAACAGTAGCAGCTCTATCTCCTTCTGCTAATAATCAGAACCAACCATCCCCGAAAGGAAGTGACTATACTTCAGTCTCAAGGCACAAGGACCATGGGCTGGGATGATAGCTGGGCTGTCTAAGCACCGAGCTGGCAAGCTCAAGAACCTGCATTTGATCCCCATACCACATGCTGTGCAGGTCCCTGCCATGCGGGCCCTGAAACCAGGTTGGTGGTGCACACTTGTAATCGCAGCACCAGAGAGACTGAGACAGGAGGATCACTATGAGTCCAAGCTGTGTAGTGAGACCCTGTACCAAGTAAAAAAAAAGACACAAGAAATCCAATTTTCCCAGGCAGTAGTCATGGCTTGTGGGACTTCAGTTTTCTTTTGCTAAGAGTGCAAAACCTTTAACCCCTGAATCAGCAGTTCTCAACCTGTGGGTCTTGACCCCAGTGGGGGTCGAATGACCAGTACACAGGGGTCGCCTAAAGCCATTCCGAATCATAACTGGAGCAAAATTACAGTTTTGAAGCAGCCACCAAAATTATTTTTTGGTTTGGCGTCACTGCAACATTAGGAACTGTATTGTCAGGTCACAGCATTAGAAAGGTTGAGAACCATTGCCCTAAATATTCAGTGTTGTATGGAGAGAAGTCCAAAGTCCCATGGCAAATCCCTGACAGTGATGGCAAGGAAGAACACTCCTGCTTCCATCTCCCAGGTTCAAGGGTCATGCATTTTAGTTTTATTCTTTAATTGGTGAGAAATTGCTACACAAAAGTCCCATTCTAATATAAGTATTATCCTGGAAATTGTTCCTCATCCTTGCAGTACCAGGTTAAGTCTTCGTAGGATGTCCCATTCTTCAGAAAAAGATTCTGGATAAGATTACATCTACTTTCTTCACAGTAAACAAAAACACTCAGTGAGTACTTGTTGTGATTCTGTGCCCTGTGGCTTAGACATTCTGTGAGCAAGAAAACCAACTGCACATCCAAAACATGAGCCATTAATCCTCCCAAGATGGAGGAGGCCCAACCTCCACAGGTTGGCAATGAATTGCCAGTTGGCAGTTGTAGTTCACGTTAGGACCACAGTAGGTCTGTACTGTTGGCAGTTTGGCCATTTGGAAATAGCATTAGTAAGAAGAGTTTTGGTAACTAGGAGTCTATGCTGTTGAACTCATGGTACTTATTTGCCCAGTCATATAACTGCTGACAGAGACTGGCTCTGCATTCCTGCTTGTGAAAATGAGCAATAATTCTACCTCTTCCTTTTCTTTTAGGATTGTGAGAACTATGGAAAGGGGAGGCTTATGTGCCTTCTAGTTCATTTTGGAATTGATTATGCTACTCTATTTAACTTGCCAAAACCTGTCCCTAGTGGGTCAGATCCGTGTTCTCTGAGTCTACATTTCTACAAGTCAGTGCAGATTGTTCTCTGGGAAGAAGTCCAGCTATTTTTATTGTTGTTAATCTTTCAGAAACTAAAAGTCCCAGAAATGGCTATAAAGATAATTTTCCATACTCCTTTTCTGGATATTTTCTTGAAAATTGGAGATAAATTAACCTTATCAACCAACTCTATCAAGGCTCAATTTTTACTACTTCCTTTCTTCTGATGATACTGTTTTCCTACAGGTTTTTCAATGACCTGTGTCCTCATTTTAAAATCCTCACAATCCATTTATTCTCTACACATTAGCAGAGATTTCTATGAGCATTCCTCTCATCTTCATAATAATCCTCTTGAGGTAGTCACTATGCTTTACAAAATTTGTTCTTATTGTAGGATTTGTATCTTTCCATGGCATGGGCACAGTTTGCAGAGGATCTTCACAGGTATGGATGAGAACACTTGGTGAATGTGGCGGGCTAAGCTGGTTTGCTGTACCCCATCCACAGTTTCATATGTTGAATCTTAAACTCCAATATCCCAGAATGATACTGACATGCAGATAAGTTCTGGTGGCACCTTCCTGGAATCCCACCACTCTCAGGGGCTGAGGAAGGAGGATGACAAGTTTAAGCAAAGGGCATAAACTTCATGAAAAGTGAGATCTTATCTCAAAAACTAAATGAAACTAAACTAAACTAAACTAGAATGGACCAAGGATGCAGGTCAGTTCGATTTACCCATCAACAGAGCAAGGTGAGAAGAAGAGGTAATTAAGAGGGTGGACCTTAATTCAGTGTGACTGGTGTCCTAGGAAAAGGTTAAAATACTATAGAGACTTGAAAGCAACCATGTGCAGACACAGGGAGCAGACAGCCATTGAGAAGCCATGGAAGGAGGCCTCACTAAGGCTAACCCTGCTGATACCGCAGTCTCAGACTTCCGCCTCCAGAGCACTGAGACACACACATCCACTGTTTAAGTAACCCTGTCTATGTTGCATCATTATGGCAGCCACAGTGATGAACATGATCTCTAGATAATAGGCTTGGAAGTCCAAGAAGGATTTGGATATTTCATTATTATTATTATTTGTATGGTACCAGGGATTGAACTTGGGACCTTGTGCTTGCCAGGCAGGCACTTATGCTCCGGAACTCTATCCCCCAGCCCTAGTATTCTTCTATGCTCTGCATGCTTATTCTTCAGAGTTGGTTAACAGAGTGTCAATTATTTTTTGGAGTTTTCTTCCTTCTTAGTGAATGAGTTACATAAATCCACTCAGGTTAACCACAGTTTTGGATTTTTCTAGGACAATGCATTACAGAGGGCCTGTCTAGCTTTGCCTCTTACAGGTTACCTTTGAGACTCTTCAATTCATTGCTGCTACGATGCCCATGGCATGAAGCTGTGTTATTGAGCTCTGCTGGATCTGATCTACCTAAGCAAGCTTTGCATTCTTTTCTTTTCTGGAGGCTTGCTCTCTCCCCAGTCAACTCCAGGAAGCAGGGCAGGGATGACCTCTGCTCTGAGAACATACTTCTCACTCACTGTCACTCCCACAGTACATGTTTCCAGCACAAGTGGATTTTCCTTTAGGTCCCTTAGTCTCACTCTCCGAATCCTGTGTCCATCTTTCTTTCAATATTTTCTTTTGGCTCTTTCGGTTTTTGTCCTGTCACCTATCTGCCTGAGCAACAAGCACAGAGCATGCTACTTTTCATCCATGAGAGAGAGGACAGTGCAAGGGCAGGAAACAGAAAACGTGGAACAAATCTCAAAGTAGAGATCTGTCCTATAGCGATTATGTCGCACTTGAGAGAGGAGAACTGCTCTACTGCTTCTAGAAGAATATTGGATGCTTGCATAGAAGCAGAGTGCTAATCATGGGAAGTCGCCAACTTTGTCCATAGAAATGAACTATTTCAGCTGCTGATTCTTTTTCTTTTAAAGCTAATTTGACTTAACATGCTTGAGGTATGGTTTGGTTTTACATAAGAGCATAATCATTTTCTGCCATCAGGTGATACAATATTATTATTGTTACTATTATTCTATATTTAGGACAGGGACTATAGGGTCTCCTACTACACAGATTGGACTCTTAGTGATTCTCCTGTTTTCAGCCCCCCAAGTGCTGGGATTACAGGTGCCCAGCACCATGCGCAGTCTTGATTGTCCTCTCAGGCTGGCCCGAGGGTGAGCCAGCACAGCATGCCTGGATCGAAGGCCAGTGGATGTGTTCTGCCTAAGCAAGTGCTTTAGTCCATTGAGCTATCAGGCTGGCCCAAAGGTGATACAATGTTGATATGTAATTAATTCCAACTCTAGCCACCAAATGATCTGATGGCTGAACATTATTCCATATTTGTTTGTTTTAGAAATATTGTATAGGTAGATTGAAATCGTTTTGTTTCACTTGCCTTTATAACATGCCAAGTGAAACTGATGAAAACTAAATTTTATCAATTGTAAGTATGCAGTTCAATGAGCTTGGGCCATTAGGTATACCCATATCACCATTTCACAAAGCAATATGTAAGACATTTTCCTAACTGAGAAAATTCTCTTGCATGCCTTTCTGTCTTTCTATGCCCGGACAGCTACTGTTCTATGTCTATCCTCACAGATTGCTTTTCCCTGTTCTAGAACTCCATATACACAAAATCAGGTAGCAGGCAGCTTTTGTGTCTGTGTTCTGTATTCACCATGTTTTGGAGACTCATTCAAGCTCAAGATATCACTGTCTTAGTTACTCTTCTCTTTTCTGGGACAAACACCCAACACTCAAAATAAGTGAAGGAAAGGTTTATTTAGCTCACAGTTACTGGAGGTTTCAGTCCATGTTCAACTGGCTCCAAGGCAAGAGCAGCACATGGCAGAGAGCAACCTTCCATGGTGGCTGGCAAACAGCAAGAGCCAAGGGAGGAGTAGCAGCAGCTCAAGCAGCTAGCTTCTCTTCCTTCCTTACATTGAAATGCAAATCACCTTCCCCAGGGGAGGTACAGCACCCACACCCACAATAATCAATCACAAATTCCAGAAGCCGCCCCATGACTGCATGAGGCTTTGGAGGGACACCTAGACGCAAACCATAACAATTGCTCACCAGCTTTCCATTTGTGTGTGTGGGTGTGTGTGTTTACCTTTGGAATTTACTCTGCCTCTGCTTTTGGCAGTGTATAGTATTAGCCTTTGAGGAACGCAGGGATTTGGCAGAGCTATTCTGTTAGGTATGACCATTGTGCACACAGGCAGTCTGTGTAAGGCTGTAACTTCTCTAACTTCTCCACTTTAGATACTTATTCCAGAGGGCAGTACCCCTGAGTTTTGTTTTGTCTCTGATCCTTCCACAATATAGGCCAGAGGGTGTCACCAAACCCTGAGGTTACAGTAAAATGTGTGTAAATATATGAGCAGTCATATTAAAGTAACAGATTCTGAGCATTTAGGGGCACAAAACAAGATTTGTTTTTTTGTTCATGAAAGTACAAAGTGGGCCTTCAGGTTGACAAAGGCTTTTCCTCACATGGTTACTTAGGTGTCAGGACAATGGATACCTGTCGTCTTTAACCCGTGGGTTCCCAGGATGGTAAGCACAGCACCATTCCAGTCAGTTAGGAGAGACAAAGAAGCCAAAGGAGTGCACACGGCAGACCTTCAGAGATAAAGTCTTAGAATCGGCAGAATTCTTGCGTGCTCACATTCTCCTGGATAGAACTCAAGTTACAAGGCCTCTGCTTACTTTGAGGGAAGTTGGGAAATCTAGTCTCACTGGTGTGCAAAAAGGCAAAAAGAGACCCTGTTCCCGGAGGCTGCTCACACAATATAAAGACTCTACATCTATCTGCAGGGAAGTTTCTTGACTTCCTTTAGCTTTGCTCAGGGAGAAGTCCACACTCAGAATGCTTCAGAGCCTCTTTCTGAGGGCAACATTTGTACTACTGCTAGCCTGTTCTAGAAGATATAAAGAACTGTTAAAACAAAAAATGGGAAGTATACAAAATACACGTGATGCAGGAAAATCTCACCTCCACAGTTGTACAGGGTGGCACAAAATACCATTCATAGCTCTTGTAATAATCACTCTATGATTTGAGGCAAACATCCTAGTAGCCACTAGATCTCACAAAAAATTCAACAGGTCATTTTATGTCATTTGTGCTTATTATACATTGTGCACGGAATCATTGTCTGCCCTAGAGTGATGAAGATATTCCAAATATATGGAAGTTTCACTTTGTAAGTTGAATTTAATTTACTAACATTTTTTGGATGGTGTGAGGTAGGGTTCTGGTTTTTCCTCTTTATATGGAGTGCCTTTTTCCTCAGCATTGCTTGTTAAACAGAGTATCTTTTATGCATTAGTTTGCAATGATTAGTGATCATAATTACACAGTTCTGTTTCTAAACCTTCTGTTACCACATTGTTCATCAGTCGCTGTACTCATTCACATGTCAAGAATTCTCTTGGTGCTCTTGACCTCCTACATTCCTACATAAATTTTATAACCACCTTTTCAACATCTGTGAAGGATCTTGTTGCAATTTTGAGTAGATTTCATTGTTTGCATGGCCTTGAACTATCTTATCAGTGTCTGTGAAGACCCTTATTGCAATTTGTTTTTGGTCATGTATGCATTTGGTACAGGGGTCTCACTATGTAGCTGGACTCATAGTGGTTCTCCTGTTTTCAGCCTCCCCAAGTGCTGGGATTACAGGTGTGTGTCACTACACCAGGACTTGGTTGTTCGTTCAGTGTGCCCTGAGGCGGATCCAGCATGGCTTGTGGGATTGGGGATCGAACCCTGGTCTTATTGCAATTTTGAACCGCTTGTACTACATATGGAATTTTTTTACCCACAAATATGTATTTTAATAATACTAGAAAATGATACATACACTTTATCTCTGATTAACTTTGGTCTGTGTTTAATGTAGATATGTTATGATTACAAGGCCTTTTAGAAATGATCTTCAATGGCTGGTGGCTTTTTAACATATTGACATTGTATTTACTGTGTTGCTAAACTCTAGCTCATGTAATTTATTCAACTTGTTTTGGATTTCTCAAGCAAGTAGCAATATCACCCATAAATCACATTCTTATTTGTTAACCCTTAAACTATCTAATATTTTTTCTTGCCTTATTAGGTTAGGTAGGGGCTTCAATGCAGTGTTGTTGAGTACACATGGAAAAAGAAGTCTTTTTCTTATTAAATGTTAACAGGAAAACATCTAATGAAATGACATGAACAATAGTACTTTTATAATTAGTTTGTAGTAGCAGCTCTTTATCATATTCAGGAAATTCTTTGCTATTTCTATTTGCTAGGATAAAAAATAAATGAGCGGTGAATTGCTTTCTATTTTCTCATACTCATCTGTCCTTACATTAATTGTATATAGCAAGGGGCTTATATTTCCTGAAAGCACTTTTGTTTTCAACTGATTTGATAATATTATATGTAGAATTATAATTTTATTCTTTGTGAGATAGTATCTCAGTTACTTTTCTCTCATTGCTGGGACAAATACTCGACACCCAAAGTGAAGGAGGGAAAGATTTATTTAGTTACCTCCACAGTTACTGGAGGTTTCAGTCCATACTCAGTGGGCTCTAAGGAAGAGTGGCACGTGGCAGAGTGTGATGTTTCTTGACCTAGGCCAAAAGCAGACAGCAAGGGGAGGAGCAGCAGCAACGGGAACAGAGAGTTGGTCTCCCTGTCTCTTACGTTGCAGTCAGCCTCTCCACCCCCAGGTTGGGTGTAGCGCTCACGCCCATAACCTCAGCAGTGCTCAGACCCGTTAGTCCAGCCTTGGATCATGAATTAATCACAAACTCTAGAAGTCCGCCCAATGACTGCACGAGGCTTTGTGGGGACAAATACACACAATCCACAACAATTGGTCTATTATTTTCTTCTTTTGTGTATTTCTTTATTTTGGTATCTGGATTTTTTTTTTTTTTTTTTTTTTTTTTTTTTTTTTTTTTTTTTTTTTTTTTTTTTTTTTTTTTTTTTTTTTTTTTTTTTTTTTTTTTTTTTTTTTTTTTTTTTTTTTTTTTTGTCTTTTTGAGACAGGGTCTCGCTATGCAGTTGAGGCTGGTCCTGAGCTCACTTTTGTAGCCCAGGCTGATCTCGAACTCGCACCAATCCTCCTGCCTCAGCCT
>PVJA010047202.1:0-14766 GCA_004027025.1 Myocastor coypus
GTGTTTGAATTCTAGCTCTCTTCCCCTTCAAAAAGACCTGGGAGGGAGGAAGGACTTCCCATGGCTGTTTCCACTGGTCCAGGTCCACGCAGCAGGAGTGAATTCTCACACAAGAGGGACTTTCAGATGCTGCTTCTGCTGGGCATGCTACTGCTGAGATTTTGGTGCATTCGGTAAGTACTTACTGAGCAGCCACTATGTGCCAGTGTCTTGCAAGGAGCAGCCAAACTTGTGCTTTTCTTTAGGTTTTGGCAGAGTAAAACCAGGCTCTCGAGGTCACTGGGTCAGCACTCTGCCACCAGGCTGTCTCCCCAGCCCCTCAACTCATAAGTGATTTAAAGAGCTGGGTTGTTCATTTTTGAGTGCATTTATGGCTGGCCAACAGAGAGTGTGGTAAGAACCAGGAGAAAACCGTGAGCATAACAGGCTTGAAGGGGTCCTGGCCCGGGGTGGTGGAAGTCAGGAAGGCTTTCTGGAGGAAAGACCTTTCTGCTGAGTACAGGTGATGAGTCAGGCTCCAGGCTGCAGGAAGCAGCTTCAGGAGGACTCTATTGAGCAGGAAGGGGAGCAAGAGAGCCACAGGGAATGTTGAAAGGGTCCATAGTGATAGGCTCTGACCCTACTATAAATTGCTAAAGTCATCATGGTGGTCATGTAATATGGCTGAAACCCTTTAAAGAAAAGCTAACCTTCCGCAAGACCGCCTCCCCACGTCTTCTCCAACTCAGCCCAGGGTGCAATTTCATTTCAGCCTTCCCACCACCTCAGGGAAGACCCCCAGTCAGCTCCCTCAGGTATTTCTAAACAGCCCCTTCAAACTCCACCCCTAGCAAAAGGCCATAAAGACTCAGACTCCCTTTGTTCTAATTGAGAGAGTTTCTCATTTTCCCCACATTCTCTCCATGTCCTCCAAGATAAGAAAGCCCCTTTCTCTTTTTCCTTCTGACTGTTTCTCTGCTACACAGGCACCTAAAAGAAACCCTATCACGTAGCACTCAGGGAGGGACCCAGAAAGGGCCTCTCTCAGAGAGGAAGGCTTCAGCAGGGGCAGAGAGAGCTATGGGATCCCGAAGGCCAAAGGAGAGGCAGTAGGCAGCCACAGGTGAGAGCACCAGATGGAGTGACAGAATCAGACTGATTGCATTCGCACTCTGCTTGGTCATTCACTCATTCATTCATTCTCCTTTTCTTTAGCCAGGGTCTTGCTATGTCATTCATGCTGGCAGTGAACTCACTGTGTAGCCCTGGCTGGCCCTAAACTCATGGCATTCTTCCTGTCTCACCCTCCCAAGTGCTGAAATTTCGGGCTGTGAATTTTTTTTTATTATTTTATTGAGCAAACATATGAAAACATAGTCAACAGCATTAGTCATCATGGAAATGCCTTGGAATAAAATGTTGGTGATTTCTACTAAAGCTAAGCACACAATGACATAGTAACACAGCAGTTCCACCCCTGACCAGGAAGAGGGACTGCTCCATCTGCCACAGACGACGCCCACAGATATGTTTCTCCCAGCAGCAGTGCGTGTCGATCGATCCCAGCACATTTAAGAAAGGGTAGAGGAAGGCAGTCAGGACATCGGGCCTATTTCATGATTGTCAAGAATGGGTAAAATGAGCAATACGTGGACCACAGTCAGAATGTTGCTCAGCTTTGGGTTATGTTTCTTTGGTTTTATCTTGGTTCTTTTATTTTATTTTATTTTTTCATGTATTTAGTACAGGGCCTAAAGGATCTCACTATGTAGATCAGACTCATAGTGATTCTCCTGTTTTCAGCCTCCCAAGCATTGGGATTACAGGAGCACACGACCACACCCAGTGTCAATCACCATCTCAGTTCACCCCAGGAGCAGGGCCAGCATGGCATGCCTGGGATTGAACCCTGGCCACTGAGCTCTGCTGAAACTGGCACTTTAGCCCACTGAGCTATCTGGCTGTCCCCTTGTCTTGGCTCTGTAGGCGAGTTCTTTTGGTTTATGCCCCCCCCCACCTCCCGCCTGCTTTGGTATAAGATCTCGCTTGCAATTTAAGCTATCCTGAACTCACTACATTATCCCGTTTGACCTGGAACCAAGAGTATTTCTCTTGCTTAAGATTCCCAATTATAGGCTGGGGTCACAGACATGCAAAACCATAGCTTTAATGGATTAATTTTTGTTTTTTTGGTTGATTGGTTTTCTTTTATGAGACAAGGTCTCACTATGTAGTTCAGGCTGGGCTAGAACTTACAGAGATCTTGCCTCAGCCTTATTAATGCAGGGATTATAGGAGTGAACCACCATGCCTTTGCTGACTGCTGGCAGACATTTAAAAGGGAGGAAGAGTATCCCAAGGGACATGGAAATGGTGTTTGACCCAATATGGTGGTAGTTGTGTTTTTAAAAAACATGTTCATATACACTTATACACAAACAAGTGTATATACACATGGGTGTATATATACTTACATAGTGCACACATACATAGTGCATACATACACAAGTGTATTTTAAAATTCATTGAGCCTGCGACTTTAGGTAACTATAATTTCCATATACAATTTATAATTCAATTAAAGATTTTTACAATAAAATATAAGTGGACATGGTGGTGCATGCCTGTAATCCTGGCCCTCAGGCTGAGGCAGAGGCATCACAAGTTTAAGGCCAGCCTGGGCAACTTAGCAATTTATGGGACTCTGTCTCAAAATAAAAAATAAAAGAGTAGTGATGTAACTCAATGCTCAGGGTTCAATCCTTACTACCACAAAAACAAACAAATAGAAGGGTTGGAATGTAGATCAGTGCTAGAGTGCTTGCCTATCATGTGTTGAGACCCTGAGTTCAATTCTCATTACTACAATAAGTAAATATGTAAGATAAATAGATTTATTGATGGCCTATTGTGTACCAGATAATACATTAGGTGCTAGATAGAGCAGGAGCAAGTATCTCTGTTGCCTCATGGAGGAAGTGGAGCTGGGGATAAGCTCAGTGGTGGAGCACTAGCCTAGTGTGTTATAGAATCTTGTTCCCAGTAACACACACACACACACACACACACACACACACACACACACACACGATAGATGTGTATGAGCATAGTGGCTCATGCCTATAATCTAGCACTTGAGGGGCTAAGGCTAGAGTACTGCTGCAAGTTCAAGTCCAGCCTAGACTACATGATAACTTGAGGACCAGCCTGCACTACACAGAGAATCTCTGCCTCAAAACAAACAAACTGGGGCTGGGGAGATAGTTCCGTGGCACAAGGGCCTGACTGGCAAGTACAAGGTTGTGAGTTCAAACCCCAGTCCTGCAAAAAAGAAAGGAAGGAAGGAAGGAAGGAAGGAAGGAAGGAAGGAAGGAAGATTAAAGCAAAAGTGGGTGGCAGATGAAACAGGTAAGCCTACCATTTTCCAGGAGCAGAAATGGAGGATGAGAAACATGAAGTAATTTGCTACAGACCTCTCCACTGGGGTTTGGCAGTATGCGGCTCCTCTGCTCCTAAGCACCAGGCTCTCCCGTGCAGCACTTTCAGCCACAGAACTGACCCACGCTCTTCCTTCTGCCTTACCCCTTGTTCTCATCTGGAGCATTTGTTGAAGATCCTTAGGCAGAGAGGCTGTGGGCCCTGTGTCAACCCCACCCAACTGACCAGAGGGTAATTTGGGACTGTGAGTCTGGCGGTTTAACTCTGAGTGGTCAGACAGCACAAAGAATAGCGTCACAGGATCCGCTCTCTTTCCCTCTAATCATAGCGCCCTATCTTCATGTGTAGCTTTTGCAGCACTTTCTCTCTACTTGCTTATAATTACTCATTCATGTCTGCGTTCCACGTGGCCTCTGAGGCCAGGGCAGCAGCTTTCACCTGCTGCCATCTCTCATCTCGACTTCTGCACCTGCCTTCTCCCAGGTCTCCTTGCTGTTCTCTCACCCATGGAATTCACAGCCTTTTACCACCCCCAGAAGGGTTCCTACCAAAGACTGAAGTCACACTCTGTGTCCAGTCTGGGGTTGCGTGCCATGATCCTTAGTATAGCATCTACTGGAAATGATTCAGCACTTCCACTTCTAGGGATACACCCAGAAAAAGAAAAGCAAAGGCCAAGCAGAAACTTGCACACCCATGCCTGGATCAGCAATATTCACCATAGCTGCAAGGGAGAAGCCACCCAAATGTCCATGGGTGGGTGAACAGATGAACAAAATGCAGCATGAAATATTATCTGGCCTCAAAAAGAAAGGAAATTCGGGCACATGCTACAGCATGGATGAACCTTGAGAACACTGCATTACTCAGAACAAACCAGTCATAAAAGGACAGGTTTTTTTTTTTAAATGTATCAGTTATTTAATTAGGTTCTTAGTAAGAAATTTAAAACACTAACTCATAAGGATAAACTTCATTTGTCACAGCAAAACTGGATCGCAGGTAGCCCTGGAGCTGAGAAACAGCTTTGATTTTTGCTAAAATCTGCAAATCCACAGCTTTCTGATCCACCTTGCACTGTTCTGAAACCTGGTATCTCTCTTTCTCAGTGTTGAAGATCTCACCCTCCTGGTATCTGGGTTTCTGCAGCTTCTTCTTATTGAAGTAAGCATCAGTGGGGTGCTTGGGGATTTTCACTTTGCTGATAACAATTTTGTAGAGGTGGCAATGACAAATTTCTGGTGTGTTCTTTGTAGAGGAACACGATTAAGGCTCAGAGGCCCGGTCACAAGTAGCAAGCCACAGGCCAGCTGCTTCAGGAAGACCACTCTCTTGCCTCTGTGATGCCTGGGGAGGATGATCAAGATGGTGCCAGGAATGATGCTGGCTCCAAGTTCCCTCACATGCTGACTGAAGGGTTTCTTGCTGTGGCTCAGGAGTTTTCAGGGCACATCTTCAGCAGGGTAGTATCTAGGCATTTTCTGAAGTTTAATCACCTGGGTATCTCCATTCTTGTCTCAGCCAACTGGTTTTGTGATGGTAACAAGAACTTCCTCCTTCTTTTTTCTTCTCAGCCTTTGATTTAGCAGCTGTGTACTTTCTCTTGTATAAAGCCTTTCTGGGATACATAGCAGACCAGGAGCAGCTACCAATTCCTCTGACCAGGACAGGATTTCAGCTGCAGTGGGGCTGCCTCTTCTTGAACTATGTTTGCCTTCTTCACCTTACCCTTTTTACCAGTATCACTGGCAGAAGCCTTCTTGGCTTCGGGTTTCTTCTCTTTAGTGTCTGGCTTCTCAGTTTTTTTTTTTACCCACCACCTTGCAAGATAGGAAAGAAAAGGACAGATACTTTATGTGTCTATTTATGTGAGGTTTGCGGAATAGACATATTCTTAGGGACAGAAATGAGAATGATGGTTCCCAGGGGCTGGGGGAGGGGAAATGGGGTAATATTATTAGTGGGGCCAGAGCTGTGGTTAGGGTTGATGAAAATGCTCTGAGATGGGGGACAGTGCTGGTTGCACAATAAGGTGAATGCATGTAATGCCACAGAGCTACACACTTAAATGGTTAGAATGAGCCAGGTGTGGAGGAAGGCACACCTGCAGAGCCATCACTCAGGGCTAAGGCAGGAGAGCCACAGGTTTGAACCCAGCATGGGTAACTTAGCAAGAACTTGTTTCAAAAAATGTTTTTTAAACTGTTTTAGAGGGCTAGGGATATTCAGTCCCCAACATTTTTAGCAGTGCTGTTAAAAATAAAGTTCAAAATGTAATTTTATATTATCTATGTTTTATCATAAGTAAAAACAATTTTCTAGGGTCCAAAATACTGTGGATTAAAAAATCCTCCTAGGCCTGGCCCTCTGTGGCCTGCTATCTGCCACTGCTCCAGCCAACCTGCACCCCATTCCTCAGTCACAGTAGCCACATCAATGACTGATGGCTCACCAAACTCATTCCCACCCCCTCCAAACCTCTGCCTCTGCAGGGCCCCTGCCCAGGAGTCCCTGCCCTGGGTCTCCCAGTAGCCCACACCACTGCAGTGCTCATACTTTGATTTAACACCTAGGAGCCCCTCCCTCCTTGACCAGCCCAACCATCGATTCCAACGTCCCACCACAAGCCTTATTTTCTTCATAGCACCTAACACAGTGTCTAAAGTTGTGTAAGTTGCCCAATTTTCCTCCTAAAACAACCTTGTCTTCTGCTAAGGTTTGGCTGTTCCCCAAATGCCATTATGTGGTTGAAGGCCTGGTATGTAGTCCTAACACCACTGGAAGGTGGTGGCGCCTTCTAGGAGGTAGAGCCTACTGAAAGGAAGGCCACTGGGGACATGACCTTCAAGGGGACATTGGGATGCCATCCCCTTCCTGTCTCCTTCGCCTCCCACTGCCATGAGATGGACAGGATTTCATCACTGTATACTTCTACTTTGACAGACCATCGCCAGAGACCTCTGAAAGAGTAAGGCAAACTCAAACTTTCTTCCTTTTATGTTGCTTCTCTTGTGTATTTTGTCACAGTTACAGCTGACTAACCCATCTTCCTTTAAGAATTTAATCAACAGGCCTGGAGCTGTAGCTCAGTGGTAGAGTCCTTGCCTAGCATGCCTGAGACCCTGCGTTCAGTCCCACTACCACACATGCACTCAGTGAATACTAACTGAGGGTCACACAGTTCACAAGCAGCAGTTAGCAACCATCACTAGCCTTGTATATTTGTAAATAAAATTTTCTTGGAACACAGCCATGTTCAGCTGCTTATGCATTTTTTTTTTTTTCAAAAACTGGGGATTGAACTCAGGCCTTTGCACTTGCCAGGCAAGCACTTATTCTACTGAGTTATCTCCCCAGCCCTGCTTATGCATTTTTTAATGCACTTATCTTGGTGGCTACTTCTGTGCCTCAGTCGAAGGCTCAGGATTTCCAACAGAGACTGAATGACATGAGCAAACTAAACTATTTGTTATCTGGATCTTCACAGAAAAAAAAATTTGCTGCCCTCCAAGTCTAAGTATTGTAGAGGGTTTTTTTTGTTTTTGTTTTTGTTTTTGTTTTTGTTTTGTTTTGTTTTGTTTTGTTTGGGCAGAATGTGCCCAAATTCCCCCAACCTAGCATGGAGGTAAAATTCTAATGGGGAAGAGAAACATTAACATATAGTGTTGAGTATAACTTAGAATAATTAATGCAAAGAAAAAAACAGAAAAGAGGACAGAGGAGCTGTGCAGGAGGAAGGGAAAGGGAAAGGATAGTTTAGACTGGCTACCTGGGAAGAACTGGCCAGGCAGAAGGCGGGTAAGGAAACACGTGATGGTCACGTGGATATGTGGGGAAAAGACACTGTAAGCATAGGATGTAGCAAGTCCAAAGGTAGTCTGAATGTGAAGGCAAAGTATGAGAAACAGCAGAGAATTAGGAGGTGCTGGAGTAGAGGAGGGCTAGGGACATGAGCCTGATCACATAGGATCTCCCATGAGCCCCATAGAAAACTGAGAATCATAGGAAGGAGAGTGATTTTTTTTCAATTTATTTTTTGCAGGGTCTCACTACATAGTTCAAACTCATGGTGATCCTCCTGTTTTCAGCCTCCCCAGCACTGGATTGTAAGCATGCACTACCACACTTGGACTCAGTCGCAAGGAGTGGAGTCAGCACAGCATGTGGTACCAGGGCTTGAACCCTGGACCTTGTGCTTGCCTAAGCAGGCATTTAGTATGCTGAGCTATCTCACCAGCCATGAAGTAAAATGATTTGACTCATATATTAGCAGAATCAGTAGCTGCTGGGTGAGCTGAGGGAAGGGGTGGTGGCCAAGGACAGAAACAAGAACAGTTGCAAACCATGTGCAAGTGCACGGTAGGCCAGAGGGAAGTGCTGAGAAGTGTCTGATGATCCATCTGCTTGGAAGGAAAAATGGACAGAATGTGCAGAAAGACCCTGTGTGGGTGTGAGAGCCCCAGGAGCTGACCTCAGATTCCACTGTCTACTCAGCACCTGCACACTGTAAGGGCCATCCTGGGCTTGCAAGGAAGGTGAATGAATGGATGAAAGAACGAATGGATGAGAGAATGACCAGGGAGAAAGAGTGGAGGGTGCCTATTTTTATTTCACGCGGCAGACAGAAAGGAAACCAAAGAGCAGGATTCTTCCTTTCCCAGAACTCTACCCTGAGCATGGCAGACAGGACAGCTGAAGAGAGGAAGCCAAGGAAGAAAGGAGGGGCAGAGAAAGGGGAAGGCAGAGATGGCATGGAGAAAGGCAGAAGGATGCAAACAAGCAACAGGGGTGTGCCTCGGGGCCTGACTCACTGTCCAGCTGGCTCTTGGCACCCTGCATCATTTTGGCTCTCAAGGCCACATGCTGTCAAAAACTGACCTACTATGTGCCGAGCACCTGGGCAGCAGAAAATCTCTACATCAAGCTCCAGTCTGAGGATGGCCACTGTGAACTATCCCCATGGCTTCCAGTTCTTTCTGTCACAAGGAAGAGAACAGCAAGTCCTCATGGGTCTGCATGCTACGCCACAGGCTCTATGCTCTTGCTGCATCCAGCCACACCACTGTTAACTCGTAGTTCATGTGTGTGACTGTGCCAACATCAGACACATGAAAATACAGCGCTGAAAGCATGTCAGGGCATAGCTCTGGTGGGTAGCACATTGAACATTTGGTCCTGAAGCCACTGCCTTTCCTGTTGCTGGTTATCTCTGCTGCTGGATCTATAGGACACTCAAAGAACGATTGAAAAAGGAGAAACAGAGTCTACAGTGCCGTTGATGGGACACACTCCCTAAAGCCTGGAAGAGAGCCAGGGTGCTAAGAACCAGTAGTCTGCAAACAGGGCACTGCAGCAGGAGGACTCCCCGAGAAGCATGAGCAAGGTGTGCTTTGGGGCTGTGGCTTAACTTTTTACTGTGTTTTGAACACAAATAAAAGTAGGAAGGACTGTAAATAAAGCATACAAGTGTCCACCTTTTACCTTTAACCACTGTTCCTGAAGAGGATGAAGAACCACTGTAGGTAGAAGGAGACTGGGTAATTGTAATTTTGAGAAAACTGCAACTCTTAGAAAAACTTCAGTCTCAAGCCATACTCAGCTACCCAGTGTTACCCATGCCTCATACTGCCTTGGCCTGCTTCCCCTCTGGGCTCCTCATTCTAAAATGCTTAAGAATCTTAAAGTTGGAGCCAGCCAGATAGCTCAGCAGATTAAAGCCCTGCTTCAGTAGAGCGCAGCAGCTGGGGTTTAATCCCAGGCATGCCACGCTGGCATTGCCCCTGAGGTATGCTGAGACAATGACTGAGACCGGGTGTGGTGGCATGCGCCTGTAATCCCAGCACTAGAGAGGCTGAAAATAAGAGGGTCAGTATGAGTCCAATCTACTAGTGAGGCCCTGTACATCCTGCCCTAAATTCATAAAAAAAAAATCTTAAAGTTACTACAAGTCCATAACTTTGTTTTGTTTTTCCTCTTTCAATTCTATGAGTCCATAAATACCAAAAGTCCTATCAAAGACCTTCATTCTCAAGGAAAGAGTACTGAGAGTTTTGCAGGAAGATGGAGTGGTGAGCAGCAGCTGACCAGCCTCTTTGAGATTTGGAGCCAGACATTGGAATATAGCAACATGAAGAAAAGAACGAGGGAAGTGGGTGCTCTGGACCCAGTAAAGATTTAGAGAGAACTGGAGGCCCTGGTGAGCAAAGAGAGGGACCTCCATCAGAAGAGGGAGGTGGCAAATGGTGCTTTTTCTCTCTGAATCCCAGCTTGCAGTGTGAGAGAGGTGATTCAAACTGATGGAGGCAAAGTGACTTTGCAGGAGGCTTCCATGGAGAAACACATCTGTGCAGCAGAGCAGTGCGTGCTCGGGGCTGCAGTGGCTAGTGAGTGATTCCAATCCAATTCAGAAATCTCTAGAGGGCCAATATTCGCCTGCCGCTATTTTGAAAAGGGGCCGGTTGAACCAGGACTCAGAGCACCTACCGGTTTGGCTCCATCTAGTGGCTCCCAGTGTCAGGGTGAGGCACAACCATGGGAAGACACCAGGGCCAGGGAACTGAGTTCGAGCCCTAGGAGGCATCCAGAGTGTTGTGGGCTGAACAACTCGAGGCCCAGGTTCACAGCTGGGAACCAAGATTGATCAGCCTGAACTTGAGTGGATGTGGAAGTGCAGGTCTGCTGGGATTATTCACCACCCCACTGTAATTCCACTGCCAGCTTGCTGGGGTGAACTAACAGGGATCTGGGCACTCTCTGGCCCCTATGTCAACCAGTGACGGCCAAGAAACCCCTAAGTGCATATTTTCTTTTTCTTCCTTTCTTTGCTTTCTCCCCCTTGTTTCTTCCTGCTTTTAGGGGTGTGAACATCATTTCTAGTCTCTTCTTAATGCTTTATACTGCTCCTGTTTGTGTTTCTTCATTCTCTCTTTCCCTCTAGTTTTCTGGTTCTCCTTACCAGTTTCCAAAAGCTTGTGTCACATTCTTTGTCTATCCTTAATTCTGATCTCTTCTTCTATTTTGTCCCTCTTATCTTTTTTATGTTTTCTCTCCTGAGGGTAAAAATTGTTCTGTTGAGGGAATATTTGTTATATATAACTTTCTGGTTTATTTTAGTTTCTTTTTAATACAGTTACAAATCTTGTTCATATACTTAGTAGTTACCACAGTTTGTCGTTTTCTAGGCTGTGCTTGATGCTCCTGTTATTACTGTTCATACTACTTCAGCCAAGATGACATAGTTGTTCTAGTGAGTTCTTCCTTCTATGACAAGACTGAGATTGCCTGAGGGTCATAAACAACACTATAGGCCAGTACCAAAGAACCAGGGGCTGGGCCAAACAGACAAAAACCTCTCATCTCCAATAAAGGAAAGAAGGAGGATCTTGGGTAAACTTAACAGCCAAAAGTCCATTACAACTAAAAGGTATCTCTTACGAATAGGCATTTCCTAAAAAGCTTTTGACACTAATAATAAAGCTACCTACAGTTTACAAGCATCAATGCAGAAACTAAAATCAAAGAAATAGTCCTGTTCAGTGAACATCACATCTCTAAACTTCAATCACATATAGTCTTGTTTTTGTTCTTCCAAAATAAGAAGTCATAAATTATGTACGCTGGCCTCAAATTTGCAGTCCTCCTGCCTCAGCAGGATGTGTGCTCCACCACGTCTGGCTGTAGTTTATATCAGAACATAGCTGATAAAGTCAGTTTTTTGCTTTAGCTCCCATTGAGCAACCTGACCTAAAGATATTAGACACCATGGCTGAAGGTGTAGCACTTGCCTAGCATATATGAAGCCTTCGATTCCATCCCCAGTGCTACTAAAAGAAAGAAACAGTGGGGAGCAGACAGACAGACAGACAGACAGACAATAAAAGATCAGACACCAAGTAAATGATAAATAGAAAATAAACATCCTAGAGATTGATTGATTGATTTGATTGATTGATTGATTGACTGACTGAGGCAGGATCTCACCTATATAGTCCAAGTTGGCCTTCAACTCACTACGCATCCCAGGTTTACCTCAAACTTTCAGCGATCCTACTACCTGGCCCTTCTGAGTGCTGGCATTATTGGTGTGCACCTTTATGCCCGTCTTAGATCATCTATGCTGAGTACCCCAGGACCAGAGGTGTATCCAGCCACCCTGAAGCGCGCACACTGGCTCTCTCTGAGTGTGCTCTGCTTTGATTCTGCCTCATAAACCTACCTGTGCCCCTTTCCAGTGCATCCTCAGAGTCTGCACCAAGCCCAAGGGCATCCCCACCTCCTCACCAGGGGAATCTTTTCAGACAGACTCTATCCATAACAGTACCATACTGTCATCTTTGCTTCACTGTTCTTTACACAAGATTTTGATTTTGAAAATCACTTCAAAGTGATTATGACACTTTACAACACATATCTCAGTGACTGCCTCTAAAGGTAATCATCACTTAAATAAGCAAAACTCAAACAATAATTCATACTTCCTAATATTAAATAACTCATTCAAATGACTGAAACTCCACTAAAATACCTGTTTGTGTGTGTGTATATATAAATACATGTAAAAACTATGAAACAACCACCAGATCCAATTCCCAACCGTGTCCCCACTGGGTCCCCTACCCACCTTGCTAGTCTGTATTTTCCACTGGTGAGCCCTGTTCTGACCATGATCCACATGTTGTCCATTTTGCCCATTCTTTTAAAAAAATATGAAATAGTAAAAAAAATAGAAATCATACAGAATTTCACTAAACAAAAAATAGCAGGAAGTTCACTATGGTTGTTGCATTATGTAATGTTATCCTCAAAATGGTGGCTTAGATCACTAGATATAAGTATGGAAAGTTGGTTTAAAAAATTACTAAGAAAACAAAAAGAAAAAAAAAACAAAATGTAAAGATTGACTGCTCCCTTCAGTAGACAAACAGAAATCAGCAGTACAATTATCTGTCATCCTGTATGTGTTTTACCTTTAGATATAAAAGAGATTAATACCGTTTCCCCTTCCTTTTTTCTTTCTTTTGTCCTTTTCCTTCCCTTTGAACAGGTTTTTCCCTTTACATAGTATCTATGGTATCTTTCAGATTTTGTTTACTGTTTCTTGTTGATACACTAACAAGACATTATGATATTCGCACATGCTGGTCTGATTTATTTCCCTTATGAATATAGTCTCTAGTTGCCCATTTCCTATAAAAACCTTGAGTTTATCTTTTTTTTTATAGCTGAATAATACTCCACTGAGGAAAAATACCACATCTGTTTTATACATTTCTCAACTGATGGACAGTTGGGTTCTTTCAAGGATTTAGCTATGAAAAATTGTGCTGCTATAAACATGGGTGCACATATATCGTTGTGCTATGGTGATCTCAGTTCTTTTGGAAAAATACCCAGGAGGGGAATAGCTAGCTTGAATGAGACCGCCAATCTGAGCTTTCTGAGGAATCTCCACACACTTTCCATAGTGATTGTGGAGAGGGGTACCTTTTCCCCACAGATTCTCCAGCATTTGTTACTGGTTGATTTGTTGATGACCACCATTCTTTGCAGTGTGAGATAGAATCTCAGTGCTGTTTTAATTTGCATGTCTGTAATGAACAATAATGTTGAACATTTTTTCATATATTTACTTGTCACTTGTATTTCTCCATCAGAGAACTGTGCATTCATCTCAGATGCCCATTTAGCACTGGGTCTTTGTGCATTCCTGACCATCCTGAAATAGGCATGGTGTCGTAACTACCTTCTTCCACTCCTTATCAGGAGTGCTTTGATCTACACTACTCCTTCTGTGAGAAACATGTCTGTGGGTGTCTTTGGCAGATGGGGCAGTCTCTCTTTCTGGTCAGGGGTGGAACTGCTGAGTCACTATGTCTTTGCGTGTTTAGCTTTAGTAGAAATTGCCAGAGGTTTATTATGAAGTATTTCCAGAATGACTAATGCTGCTAAGTACATTTTCATATGTTTGTTCAATGAAAACACATACATACACACATACAAATTGTTGAAAGAATAGATGCAGCAAGGTGTAGTGATGGTGCACACCTGTAATCTCAGCACTTGGGAGGGTGACAAAAGAGCCATGCCATGAGTTTAGGGCCAGCCAGGGCTACACAGTGAGTTCACTGCCAGCATGAATGACATAGCAAGACCCTGGCTAAAGAAAGGAGAATGAATGAATGAGTGAATGACCAAGCAGAGTGCGAATGCAATCAGTCTGATTCTGTCACTTCATCTGGTGCTCTCACCTGTGGCTGCCTACTGCCTCTCCTTTGGCCTTCGGGATCCCATAGCTCTCTCTGCCCCTGCTGAAGCCTTCCTCTCTGAGAGAGGCCCTTTCTGGGTCCCTCCCTGAGTGCTACGTGATAGGGTTTCTTTTAGGTGCCTGTGTAGCAGAGAAACAGTCAGAAGGAAAAAGAGAAAGGGGCTTTCTTATCTTGGAGGACATGGAGAGAATGTGGGGAAAATGAGAAACTCTCTCAATTAGAACAAAGGGAGTCTGAGTCTTTATGGCCTTTTGCTAGGGGTGGAGTTTGAAGGGGCTGTTTAGAAATACCTGAGGGAGCTGACTGGGGGTCTTCCCTGAGGTGGTGGGAAGGCTGAAATGAAATTGCACCCTGGGCTGAGTTGGAGAAGACGTGGGGAGGCGGTCTTGCGGAAGGTTAGCTTTTCTTTAAAGGGTTTCAGCCATATTACATGACCACCATGATGACTTTAGCAATTTATAGTAGGGTCAGAGCCTATCACTATGGACCCTTTCAACATTCCCTGTGGCTCTCTTGCTCCCCTTCCTGCTCAATAGAGTCCTCCTGAAGCTGCTTCCTGCAGCCTGGAGCCTGACTCATCACCTGTACTCAGCAGAAAGGTCTTTCCTCCAGAAAGCCTTCCTGACTTCCACCACCCCGGGCCAGGACCCCTTCAAGCCTGTTATGCTCACGGTTTTCTCCTGGTTCTTACCACACTCTCTGTTGGCCAGCCATAAATGCACTCAAAAATGAACAACCCAGCTCTTTAAATCACTTATGAGTTGAGGGGCTGGGGAGACAGCCTGGTGGCAGAGTGCTGACCCAGTGACCTCGAGAGCCTGGTTTTACTCTGCCAAAACCTAAAGAAAAGCACAAGTTTGGCTGCTCCTTGCAAGACACTGGCACATAGTGGCTGCTCAGTAAGTACTTACCGAATGCACCAAAATCTCAGCAGTAGCATGCCCAGCAGAAGCAGCATCTGAAAGTCCCTCTTGTGTGAGAATTCACTCCTGCTGCGTGGACCTGGACCAGTGGAAACAGCCATGGGAAGTCCTTCCTCCCTCCCAGGTCTTTTTGAAGGGGAAGAGAGCTAGAATTCAAACAC
>PVJA010047203.1:0-14778 GCA_004027025.1 Myocastor coypus
TGTATTTGTTTTGGGTGGGCTTGGGACCTGAGATTGCATCTTGCTCCTTCTCTTTGTCATTTTGTGTGATTTCTGTGCTTCGGTGCTGTTAGCACCTATCAAAATTTGGGTCTGGATCCACCGATCTTGAACCTAGCCAGATGTGTCTGGCTGGATCTGGCTGCTGTACTCAGTTTCTTCCTGCTGCCGTGGGGCAGAAGCCTAGAGGCTTGGTCGGTCAGCGTGAGCTGGCGGGGGCAGAGTTCCGGTGGCTGGTGGTGGCGGGGCCTGTGCCTTGGAGAGGTCCTACCTGGGCGTGGCCCAGTGTTGAATGATACTGTAATGGCAGATGTTTGCTATTACATGTTTCTTCACACTTACAGAACTGCACAACATCTAAGTAAACTTTAGTGTAAACTATAGATCTTAGCTAATATATATAAGCACAAGCACCAATTGTAATAAATGCAAAATATTGCTGTAGGATGTTAGCAATAGAGAAAACTCTGAGCTGTGGGGTGTACATGTATACATAGGAACTCTGGGCTTCCCAGTCTTCCTGTAAGTCCAACACTTCTCTAAAAGTAGTCTAGTAATTAAAAAGTCACAAATACAAATGCAAAATAAATAAAAATTAAGATGCACATCTGTGTATGTGCATTCAGTATGTGTGGAATACCACTACGAGGGATGGAATATGAATGATTATAGGGGCTTCAGTGACCAGACATCTAAGTCAGGGGGAAACGATGTGGGTGACATCACTTGGCAAACAGGCACTGGTGCCTCAACAGTCTGACTTTAGGTGACGCTGCTTTTTTTTTTTTTTCTGTATTTAATACAGGGTCTACAGGGTCTCACTATACAGATAGGACTCATAGTGATCTTCCTGTTTTCAGCCTCCTAAGCACTGAGATTACAGGCGTGTGCCACCACACCCAGTCTCAATCCATGCCTGAGGGGCAGGGCTAGCACTGCATGCTGGGATAGGTATTTGCCTAAGAAGATGCTTTAGTCAGTTGGCTATCTGATCTTCCCATTATGGGAATGAGAGGACAGCAGGAAATTAGTCCAAGGGACTCAGAAGCCTGGCCCTGCTCAACTCTTTTTCTGGAGTGGGGAAAATCTGCATTTGTTCTGTCTAGGTGATGGTAGAGAAGCATAAACACAAAATTCCAGACAATGCAACCCAGGTTTTTCTAAGGACTCCTCAGAACACTGCTAAGGCCTCTCTTCAATCCTACCTTCCTCTGGTATGTTGCATCTGGTCACCCACAAACATGGCCATCAATGCCTGGCCATCTGTCTCTGTGGTAAGCATGGATGGCATCTAGCTGATCCAATGGGAAGGATGGGTGAGGTGGGCACTAACAGAGAGAGCAGAAGCCCTATGCCAGGGGGTGTAGGTGACATCAGCCTGAGCACTGGCTGACACTTTGGTCTTTGAGACAATATGTAAATAGCTGAAAGCAATCTGTATCTTTCTGGGAGAAAGATAAGTTCTACAGATCAATAAGTAATATCAGATTGTGGGTTATATTTAAGTTTAGGTATATCTGAGTAAGTGTTGTAACATTTGAATAAGAGAGAGTACTATCCAAGTATCTAGATAATGTCTCAGGAAGCATTAGTTATATTCAGAGGTCTCTGTATGAATCAGAGAGTATCCAAGTGATGACAGCAATAGCTGAAAGAGAAGAAGCAATATTCAAATATGTGTGGGCAGTATTTAAGTGAATAGAAATGCGAGGAGTCAGGTTAGCCTGTGAAATTAAGCTGAGTGTCAGATGTTAATCAGAGTGAAATAACTCTTCACAAGTAATGTTTAGGCCTTTGTTGGTAATATCTGAGTGTGTGAAAATAATAATTTTGTGGGTAATATCTGGAGAAAGGTTATGCATGCCAGCATGGTCAATATGCATTGCGTGTAGTTAAATGAAAAGTGAGTTTCGTTTGACGAATGGGTAGCATCTCCATGACTGTGGGGAATATTAAAGTGAGCGTGGAACATCAGCCTGTGGGTAGCATCTGAGTGAACACGGGTGGTACTCAAGTTTGTAGGTTTATGTAACAATAAAGTTGTACCATTCAAATTTCCTTGGTAACACTGGAGCAAGGCTAGGTAATATGTACATCTGCAGGGATAATATTTCTGTGAGTGTGGCTTGCAGAGTAACGTCTGGCTGCCTGGGTAGCATCCCACGTGTGAAAGCAGCAGCATCCAGATTAGCAAGGCCTAATCTGCTACCTGTTACGCAAGCCACTTTACATATTGCCTTTTCAGGGATGCCTGCTTTACGGACTATGCTCTTCCTTAGCAGAATGTCAGTCTTCACCTCTATTGGCCCTTTCCTATCAAACAAGTTATAAAGATGCAAGCCAAGAATCCTAACACGGTAGTTACTCAAAAGATTGGAGTGGCAGGATTACCGGAGTCCAACAGTGAGAGACCAGCTTTGGTAGCATAGTGAGACCACAGCGTATCTCTACTGCTACTACTATTATTCCAACACACACACACACACACACACACACACACACACACACACACACACACTCAAAGAGGCATCTGTCCTCACAGCCTTTCTCAACCCCGCAGCATTCCTATCTACTGCTCTGTGTCTTTTCCCCCTCTCTCAGTCTTCAACGTAGGGTAGTCAGACCTTAATATCTAGGCTTTCCTAAGCAGGCGTTTTAGACCACTGAGCCATCCTGCAGAGCTTAATATCTAGAAGTCCTTTCAAAGACTTGTTCATTATTGAACATTTGAATAAAAGAAGGGCACTATTCCAGCTGACTGGTTCTTATCTGACTTGTATCAGTGAGGATTTGATATCACTTACTCTACCCTGCTTAAAGTCTCATTTTTCTTGCCCTCTAAATCATCTATCTATCTATCTATCTATCTATCTATCTATCTATCTATCTATCTGTCTATCTATCTGGTACAGGATCTTGTTCAGTTTTGATGGTTGGTAGAGTGACACAGCAGCCCAGCATGAGGTACTGGGGATCAAACCCAGGTTCACGTGCTTGCCAGGTGTGTGGTTTTTGTCTAGTTGTCCCTCCAATGCTTCAAACAGTCATGGGATGAGGACTTCTAGAGTTTGAGATTAACTCATGATCCACTGAGATTATGGGTGTGAGTGCTACTGGGATTATGGGTGTGAGTGCCACACCCAGCCTGGGGCAGATAGCCTGAATGCAATTTAAGGGAGACAGACTTCCTCTCTGTAGCCATTGTTGCTTTTACTCCTCCATTTTGCTCTTGATCTTTGCCACTTCCATGAACTGCTGCCCTCTGCCATGTGCCAGGCTGCCTTGGGGCCAGTTGAGTATGGACTGAAACCTCTGGGGACACTGAGTTTAAGAAACCTTTCTTTTGTTCATTTTGGGTGTCTTGTATTTGTCCTTGCATCAAGAGAAGAGTAACTGAGACAGAATTTGGTACCAGAGAAGTTGGGTCATTGTTGCAACTAAACCTCACCATGTAGATCACAAGCTTTTGGGAATGGCTTATAGGAAGATATAAAGAAAGTTCAGGGAGGTCACCTACTGGTGCAGAGCTGGCACAGCTTCTGTTTGGGAGATTCTGGTCAGATTTCAGAAGACCAGAAGGCTGATAGAAGGCTGCCTGTACAGACCAGGCTGGGGAGGTTTCTGCTGGGAAGCACTGCATTGGTTGTTGGACTCCAGACAATGTCTGTTTTGGCTTGGAAAAATGTCTGTCTGAATCTTGCTTGTGTCTAGAGACTTTGCCTGAGACTGAGATCAAGCATGGTAGTTTCAAAAGATTTTAAAGTAGCCAAATATTGAGGCAGTAACATAGGTTTTATTGGGGGCTTTTAGCCAGATTTATGTTGAGAATTAAGAGCAAAGGGCCAGGAAGGATGGTTCAAAATATTGTGTTTGGCCAGAAAGGAAGCTCCAATAAAGCTGTGGACTGCAAAGTTAGAACTGAGAGGATCTCCATTGCCAGGAAGGAGGAAGGGAATCAAAAGGATGGCCTGAGGGCCCCACTAAAGGCAGAAGGTCTATACTCTTTGCAATCTCAGAATTGCAAAAGTCAGGGAACTTGCCTTGAGGGGAGGGCCACAGTGCACCATGTTCTACAAAGGTAGCAGCGGTCACAGCAGGTTCCAGAATGGCACCAGCATAGAGAATTTGTTCCTCAGAATTAGGGTCAGTGTGCTTAGAAATCCAGGCACTTGACCCCTATAGACAAGAGAGAGGAAAACCTGGCTACTGCTCCAGTTGGCATCAGACCATGGCATCATCCATGTGGCACTGATTTTAGGTGCATTCAGAATGTGGGAGTTCTGAGGTTGAGAAGGCTTTACCTCAGCTTCAGAAGGTAGTCTGGGAGGCCAGGCAGTGTGCCCTGGGAGGACAGTGTATAAAACTGTGAGTGAGAAGCCTGTTCAGTGGAAACCCCAGAAGTATGGAAAATCCAGGAATGTGGATTGTCTAAGGGAAATTGCAAGGAGAGAGCAAAGCCAACCTAAGAGAGATGCAATGGGAGCTACCACCAAGAGTGCTATGGGGGCAGAGCCACATGGAGCTCACAATTTGCCACAGATTGCTTTGGATGTTCCACAAGGGCCTGCAGGATTTAAGGTTTACCCTGTTGGAGTTTGGACTTGTGCTGGTCCCAATGCTTGGTACCCTGCTGTATGTACCTTTTGGAATGGTAACTTTTATCTTTTGCGTTTGAATGTTGAAAGTGTTTAACTTTTCATCTGTACAGGGGCTCATAGTTATACGTTTGTCTGGGATTTTGGCAGAGAATTGAGACTGGGACTTTTCAGCAATGTGTGAACTGTTGGGACTCTGGAAACTCTTAGAAAAGGACTAAACTGGCTTTTACACAAAGGGATGTGCATGAGACTTTGGGGGTCTTGGGACAGAATGTCATGATTTGTGTCTAGTTGTCCCCCAGTGCCTCAGGCAGTCATGGGGCAGGGATTTCTAGAGCTTGAGACTAATTCACTATCCCCAGAGATTATGGGTTTTAGTGCTGCTGGGATTATGGATGTAAGTACTACACCCCGCCTGGGGCAGATAGCCTGAATGCAATTTAAGGGAGACAGACTTCCTCTCTGTAGCCATTGTTGCTTTTACTCCTCCATTTTTCTCTTGATCTTTGCCACTGCCATGAACTGCTGCCCTCTGCCATGTGCCAGGCTGCCTTGGAGTCAGCTGAGTATGGACTGAAACCTCCAATGACAGTGAGTTAAAGAAACCTTTCCTTCATTCATTTTGGGTGTCTTGTATTTGTCCCAGCATCCAGAGAAGAGTAAGTGAGACACCAGGTGGCACTTAGACTGCTCAGCCATTTCCCTAGCCTTTCCTTGATGTCTGGAAGGACCTAGCACCTGTTTCTCTAATAGTTTTATCTAAATCTCCCTCATGAACTTTCTTTCCTCTGCATGGCTTTTAAATACTCATCTCCCTCAGGGTCCTGCAGGATCTCTTTTCTTCTCATTTTACACAATTTTTGTATGATTTTATCTGCTTTGGTGGCTCCTATTACCTCCTCTAGGCAATGACTTTTCAAGTCTACATTCCCAGCTTAGCCCTCCCTGTAAGGTAAATTCTAGACCTCTGGATTCATCAGCTTACTGGGTGAATAACATTTAAACCCAGATTTAAACCAAGGTAAGGGCCCGGCGGGATGGCTCAGTGGTCTAAAGCGCCTGCTTGGGGAAGCTTGGGCTGCTTCAGGGACCGCGGTTCGATCCCCGGCACCACATGCTGCGCCAGCCCTGACCTCGGGGCGGGCTGAGCCGGCCATAAAAATGAGTGAATAAACAAACAAAGGTTCTGAAACAAGAATAAAAATAAAAAAAAAAAAATAAAATAAACCAAGGTAACACGATGCTACCTTTTCCCATTATAGAGCACCAACATCCATTCAGTTGTCTGAGCCAGAACCCTGACGTCACCCATTGACCCTTTCCACCCTCCCCACTTCTAAGCAGTCTGTAAGTTTTGCTGATTCCATTTTCGGAAGTGACTCTCAAGTCCACCTCCCTCTCTCCATCCTGTCAGTACCTCGGGCAGACATTATCTTTCACCAGATCTGTGTAATATAATAGCTCTTTAAAGTCCCCCCTCCGCTCTGCCATGATCCACCTCATCCTCCAATCCACTCTCTTTAGACAAGGACTCTTGGCCATATCATGGAATCTTTCAGTAGCGCCCACTGTCATCAGGATAAAGTAGCCAGGTCTGCCAGGCTCTCTGTGCATCGCCAGGCTGTTTTCTAGCCTGTTTCTTATTTACCAGTAATGGTATTTGTTCCAACCACTCAGTAACTATGTCACATTCAGTGAAAGTGCCACGGTTGGAACCCTGAGCTTTTTGCCCATCCCGTTACCATGCTTTGGATACTTTCTGCTTCTTTTCCTCCTTCACTATGCTGGCTGACCCTCGCCTTTTAAATTCCAATTTACGGCCCACCTTCTCAGGAAGCCAACCTTAACCTCGAGGCCGGCTGTAGATGCTCCTCTCCTGCTCACACTACTTTTCCCTTTTCAAGACACTGGCACCTTGTGGTGCTGTTGCCTGCTTACTTGTATGTTCTTCCTACTAAAATTTGAACTCCACAAAGTAGAAATTGTCAGTTTTATGCAACTCATATTCCTGCTGCCTAGCACAGCCTCTGGTTCCATAAATATTTGCAGAATAAAAGAATCTAGGTGACAATATGTAATCACGGGGTGAGAACTCTTCCTTTCCTGAATTTAGAGCATTTTCTTTCTGCTTGACACCACTTCTTCTCTAGAATCCCACTCCTTTTCTGCTCACTGAATTCTAACTTCAGCATGAAGCTGTCAGGTTCCCCCTCTGTGAAGTTTTCAGACCTGTCTCTTTTGAGCTCACACTTCTGATCCTCTTGTGGGGCTTCCATGCCGGTTGTGATTTTCCACGATCTCATCGCCCCTCTGCACCTGACTATGCACGAATGGAGCTCACAGCCTTTGTCTTGCTCACCCCTGTGTCCACAGCACTTAGCTAGGTGACTACCATGGCCGGTGTTCAGTAAACATGGATGGAAAGGGAGGAGGTGAGGAGGGAGGAAATGTATTTTGAGATGTTCATCAAGACAGTGAGGATGTGAGCTGATGGGAGTGGTGAGTCATTTTGAGGAGCACTCTGAAGAGGGGTGAATGGGAAGAGAAGCTAGTGCCACAAAGGGATGGGGTGACGAAGGGGGCAGGAGCTCTAGGAGAGAGACCTAAGGGAAGGCAGGCTGACAAATTCTGAGAAAGATAGGCGACACGGAATCTGAACAAGCCCAACTTGAGAGGCAAAGGGGCTCCAAGATGGGTGAAATGAAGCCAGTAGGTCCGGGAACACCCCCAGTGTCCAGCCTAATGCAGTCGCGAGAGTATTTTTATGGGAGAGTGGGAGTTGAGTAAGAGACAGAGGAGATGACAGCTCTGAGTCTTCCCACTCAAAGCTTCCCGAGTGCCCCTCAACCAGCCGCTTTTTCTAGCCCCTTTCTTCCGTCTTTCCTTCTTTCTTTCCCCCCTCCCTCCCTCCCTCCCTCCCTTCTCCTAGCCACCGTGGTTCGGTGGGTTGGATAAGACTGGAATAGAAAAAGATCTGGAAGGGCTGCCAGAGGAGGTCCGTGCCTCTCAACTGTGTGTGTCCTGTGAAGCTGCATTTTGGGGTGCCCAGAAGCTCTGGATGTGCTGGGGGAAGGAGGGGGTGAGGGGCTTTCCCTAGGTGGTGTAAAAGTGCTGGAGTTGTAGGGCTGTGGGGGTGCGGGTGCGGGTGCGGGCTGGATACTACGACGGAGACGCTGTGGACGGCTTGGCTTGCAGTGTGGAGGTCCTGTCAGGGGTTCTGTGAGTGCTCGGGCTGCAGGGGCACGGAGGCTGTGGCGGGGGCTTAGGGAGGCACCCACCTCTCGTCCCGGCGCCGCGGAGGCGAGGGGTCTCGCAGCTGAAGTTGCCTGCGCTGCTGCTGTTGACGAGGGGACCAGCCGAGCGGCACAGGGAAGCCCCCGGCCCGGGCCCAGGTCCCTGTAGGCTCCGGTTCAGCTTGAGCAGCTCCATGGCCCCGCGGAGCCCACTGACGCTCTGGGCGCCTCCACCTGCGGGAGCTGGGATTCCCGCTCCGGTCCCGCCCCGCCCCGCCCCGCCCCGCCCCGTCCCCGTTCCCTGCACCTCCACTCGCCCCGCCCACAACCCTGCCCTCCCAGGCTAAGGTCAGGCGGTCGCGCCAGGTGACCCTCAGCCCCGGTCCTCGCTCGGGAGTTCTGGCTCCAAGCTCATCCCGTTCCCAGATCCTCTCTCAGAGATGTCCTTCCTCCCATCCTTTCCTTACCAAGCCCCCAATTCTGGGGCAATGTGTGTCTGTGCGCGCGCGCGCGTTCGCGTGTGTATGCGTGTGTGTGCGTGTGTGTGTGTGTGCGTGCGTGTGTGTGTGTGTATGTGTGTGTGTGTGTGTGTGTGTGCGTGCTTGCTTCCTTGCTTGCTCCCGGGGGCCCAGAGCGCTCCGACTGGGTGGGAGGAGGTCGCAGAACGACCGGAGGTGAGAGGGGCGGGGCGGGGCGCCGCTCCTGCGGAGTCCCGCGTCTTCGGGTCGAGGCAGGCGGAGATGCCCGAGATCAGCTTTCCGTTTGGGGACCCTGGCACTGCGCAGGTCTCTCACCCCGGCGCGGTTCCTATAGTGCCGCAGTGACCGCAGTGACCGTGGCACCACCACTGCCGTAGTCCCCCGCAGCACTTCATTCACCGCCGGGGGCGGGCACAGCGCTCTCTGCCCTGTCTGAGGACCAACAGCTTGTACTGAACCCCAGAATCTTCGGGGTTCTTCAGCTACGCGGAGTGGGTGGGACGGCACCTTTTTTTGTCCACGGGGGAGCTTTGGCAGGGGAAATTGGAGCAAAAGAAGAATCAGACTCGGGTGTTGAGGGCAGCTGGGAATGGGACGGACTAGCGCTCTAGCCCTTCCCCAGTCCCAAGGAGAGAGAGAGAGGGGGCGGCCGCGGGCTCTGGTCGCCCCTGCGGTCTCCAGGCAGCGCCTACCTCCACATGACACCCCTGTGCCCCCTGTGTGTGGGTAGCGCAGGTGGAGCGGCCTGGGTAGGTAGGGTGTCAGGTTCCCACGAGAGGGGGCCAGAGTGGAGCTGGGTCACAGGTGTGCGGCGGGGACAAAGCTGAAGGCTGCGTGTGCAAGAGTCGAGCGAGTTCGGTTTCTTGGGGGCGGGCCTTGGTTCATATCCACTGTCCTTGATTCCAAAGAAAGTCCGGCACGAAATTGTGTCTCGCCCCCAGAAGCGGGGGCGCTGGCCGAAGAGCAGGTTAGAGTGAGGATGGCTCATGAGGAATTCAGCCCCTAGCCAGTCGCTTCGGAGAGACTTGGGTTCAGCCAGGGTTTAAAGGGCGGCCGCAGCGGAGGACGAAGTTTAAGCTTGCTAGTGAAGGATGTCACCACCTACTCCCCCTTCCTTTCCTCCTGGCGCTGCCTGTCCTGCTCATCTGAGCCTGAAGCAGAGAAGCTTGACTGTTTGTTGAGCTCCAGCACAGGTGCAGCGCCAGATAACCTGCTGAGCTTTTCCCACACTGGAGGACGGTAATGCCTGGAGGAAAGGGACAAAGGAAAGTCAGGGGAGAAAGGATGGAAATAGTTGACAGACATTTGCTTACCCAGGAAACCGTGCGTCAGTTTAACTATGCACAGACTGTCCTGTATCCAGCCTGTCCTTAAGTAGCCTACACCCACTCTAGGGGGACTTCCCCAGGTAAGCCAGGGATGGCAGTATACGGTCACAAGGGCATACTCCAAGGCGCACAGATCAGGAAATTGAGAAGCGTCCTCAGTACCTTATTCCCTTGTGCTCCTCCAACCCTGTAACGCAGGCTGTGATGCGAATCCCAGACTCCTCTTCAAAAGCGACGTTAATTGTCCAGCTACTGAGGGCAACGCTGGAAGATGGGTAGTCTCAGCTGTCAACCCCCTTCAGGATTTGTTTGGACAGAAGAAACCTGGCTCGCACAGGGTCATGTACCCTTTCTGGGGTGTCCTCCAATGACTACTCAGCACAGAGAAAGGCAACTCTGAAATCTGTTTGCAACCCCAGAGCTCCTTATGGGACAGACTGAGATCTTTGTTGGGCTTAAACTGCTGCTCTGCTTCTCCCTTTGTGCAATCCAGTCTTCATTCTCTCGCTTGCACAGGTGTTGACTCCACGAGGGGCTCCTTAGTAAACATCCTTCTCAGTAATCTCTGCTCCAGAGTCTGCTTCCTGGGGAACAAAAACCACAAGACTTCCACATGCGATCAATCATGAAGTCCTGTTGATCTTGGCCACTGGGTGTTCCTCGACTCCACTTGCTTGTATACATTACTGTACAGTCCCTGTACTGCTCCTACGTGAGCCACCACATTTTACTGGTGCCGCCTTACATTCCTACTTCACTCATGGCCACAGTGTATGTTCAGAATGCAGATATGACTTTGCCATGCTTCTGACCTCTGCTTTTGGGACAGAAAACACCTTTTCACGGGCCAGTGAAGCCCTCACACCTGGGCTCCTTCTGACTCCTTAGGCCAGGTTATTTCTAACTGTGGGTTGTCCTTCGCAGTGCAGAGGAAATGACCTTCCTTTTGTCCCCATCCCACACTACCCTTTGTGCTATGCATCCATGGGTTTTGTATGTACTCTCTGGAAGCTTTTCTTATTCATCTGATCTCAGCTCAAGCAGCAATTTTCAGGGATGGTTCCCCTGGCTTCCTCTCCTGGCGTAGATAGAATTATAGGGTAACCCTGTCCTAGTAACTGTAATGAGTCATTGTATAATTATCTTCTCTTGAGGGTGGGTGGACTTATGCATGTAATGAGGTACTACTCTCATTACTATGTTATGTGGCAGAAGGATTTTACAGGTGTTTATGTTCCTAATCAGGTGATCTCGATAAAGACATTATTCAACTAGTCCTAACTTATTTGCACAAGTTCTTTAAAAGCCAACAGTTTCCCTGTCCAGCCACAGCAAAAGTCAGAGATTTTTTATTTTTTTTTTGTCTTTTTGAGACAGGGTCTCGCTATGCAGTTGAGGCTGGTCCTGAGCTCACTTTTGTAGCCCAGGCTGGTCTCGAACTCGCACCGATCCTCCTGCCTCAGCCTCCCGAGTGCTGGGATTACAGGCATGAGCCACCACGCCCGGCCAAAAGTCAGAGATATTTAAAGAACAATAGGGATCCAGCATACTGTTAAGAGCTTGAAGATGGAAGGGAGAGTGTACAGGACCACATATGGCTGTCGCTTGTGGGAGGATAGAGGTGTGGGGCACAGCCCAAGTGGCCTTGGTCTGAGTGCAGTCCCTAGCTGACACCTTGACACAGGGGACTCCAGTCCTCCTTAGGAGATTTCAGGTTGGATGACACCCTGTGATGTGATAGGCATGGAGCTCAGATACACTGGGTAGACTTCTGGCTATATGAACTAGTAAGTGGACATTCATTCAGGTCACTAAATTAGTGACATTTGGTTACTGTGGCAATAGAAAAATGAAGCAGGAGGCAGTGAGCGTAGATCCTTGCAAACTACGCAAAGAAGTGGGAGCTTCGGAAGTGTGTTGCAATATAATCTTTTTTTTTTTTTTGTCTTTTTGAGACAGGGTCTTGCTATGCAGTGGCTGGCCTTGAGCTCACTTTTGTAGCCCAGGCTGGTCTCGAACTCACACCAATCCTCCTGACTCAGCCTCCCAAGTGCTGGGATTACAGGCGTGAGCCACCACGCCCAGCTGTGTGTTGCAATATAGAAAGGTTTAGAAAGGCTGTAGTAGAAGCCATTGTGGAGGAGGGGAACCCACGGTGGTCATCTGGGCAGAAGGTGGCAGCGGATTGAGCTAAAGTCCTGGAGGCGGTAGTTCAGAAGGACCCAAGAATTGTTAACGAAGCAGGAAAGAAGAATTTAGAGACTGCACATAGAGGGTGAGGGGAAAGGATAAGATAAAACTATGTAAGATTTCTGGTAGCTGCTAGGCTTGTGACTCAGTGGTGAAGTGCCTGCCTAGCACACAGAAGACCCAGGTTCAATCCCCAGAGCCACAAAAAAATAAAAAGAAAAGATAAATTTCTGGTAACCATACAGAAATTGTGTAATGATGAAAATAGGGGAAAATCAATTTAAATCCAGTATTATTGATCACAACTTTAGATTAAAAAAATGATGGTTTAGAGTTTAAGTAACTTTAGAATGCAAAGAAACTTAGATGGTATCTAAGTGTTGTTCTAATTTGCATTTCATGAGTGGCTATCGATGTGGAGCATATCTTCACATATTTATAGGCTTGTGGAATTTCTTTCTCTGAGAAGTGTGTGTTCATCCCAGATGCCCATTTCTGGATTGGGTCTTTGAATTTTGGGGCCTGTTATGGTTTCTGTATAGGTGTCCCCCCAAAACCTCATACAGTCATGGGAGAGCTTCTGGAATTTGTAATTGATTATTGTGGAAATAGGTGCTGTACCTCCCCCGGGGCAGGCGATTTGCATTTCAATGTAAGGAAGAGAAGTTAGCTGCTTGAGCAGCTGCTAGCTCTCCCTACTCTCTTGCTCTTAGCTGCCAGCCACCAGGAAAGGTTGCTCTTTGCCCTGTGCCACTCTGTCTTGAAGCTAGCTGAATATGGACTGAAACCTCCAGTAACTGTGACCTAAATAATCCTTTCCTTCCCTCGTTTTGATTGTTGGGTATTTGTCCCAGCAAGGAGAGAAGAGTAACTAAGACAGGGCCTTAATGTTTTTCAGTTCTCTGTAAATATTAGATAGAAAACTTTTGTTTGAATACTTATTAGTTAAAATATTTTTGAAATTTGTGGGTTGTCTTTCCACTGTTGGTAATTTTTTTTTTTGTTTTGTTTTTTGTTTTTTTGAGACAGGGTCTCACTATGCAGTTGAGGCTGGTCCTGAGCTCACTTTTGTAGCCCAGGCTGGTCTCGAACTCGCATCAATCCTCCTGCCTCAGCCCCCCAAGTGCTGGGATTACAGGCGTGAGCCACCACGCCCGGCCTGTTGGTAATTTTTTTTGACATGCAAAAACTTCTCAGCTGGAGGAGGTCCCAGTTGTCGATCCTTTCAAGTGTTAAATGTGCATTTTGATTTTTGTCCATGAACTGTTTGCCTACCCTGATGTCTTCAAGACTGCCTCACAATTTCTCCTCCAGGAGATTTAGTGTTTATCTTTTAATATATAGATCTTTAAGCCACTTTGACTTTAGTGCATGGTGATAGACCTGGGTCAAGTTTTAGTTTTCAGCATGTAGAGAGCCAGTTTTTCTAGCACCATTTGTTAGAGGCTATCTTTCTTCCAGTAAACATATTTGGCCGCTTTGTTGAAGATAAGGTGGCTGAGTGTGTTTGTATTTGCTTCTGCATCTTCTAATCGATTCCATTGATTCTCAGGTCTATTTTTTTTCCAATACCATGCTGATTTTATCACTGTAGCTTTGTAGTATAATTTTAGGTCAGGAATTGTAATGCCCCCTGACTTATCTTTGCTGTCCAGGATTGTCTCTGCTATTCTATGTCTTGTCTGGTTCCAAATAGATTTTAGGAATGATTTCTCCAGGTCTGTGAGGTATGATGATGGTATTTTGATAGGGATTGCATTAAATCTGTATAACAATTTAGGGAGTGTGGCCATTGTCACAATGTTGATTCTACCTACCCGGGAGCAGGGACTATCCTTCCATTTTCTGAAATCCTATGGGATCTCTTTTTTCAGAGTACTGTAGTTTTCACTGAATAGATATCATCTCAGCCAGGAAAGAATGGCTATCATAAAGAAATCAATCAACAACAAATGCTAGAGAGGCTATAGGCAAAAAAGAAACACTTCTCCACTGCTGGTAGGAATGCAAACTAGTACAACCATTATGGAAAGCAGTGTGGAGACTCCTTAAAAAACTAGAGCTGGAAATCCCATTCAATCCAGCTATCTCCCTACTGGGAATTTTCCCAGAAGAACTGAAAACATCACATCATAGTGATATCTATGCACCTATGTTTATAACAGCACAATTTGTGATAGTCAAATCCTGGAAACAACCAAAATAATGCCCATTATTTGAAGAATGGCTGAAAAAAATGTGGTATTTTTATACAATGGAATATTACTCAGCTATAAAGGATAACAAACTAGAAGACTTCATATATATGTGGGTGTATCTTGAACATATACTCATAAGTGAAATAAACCAAACCTACACATATAAATATCATATAGTCTCACTGGTGTAAGAAGTCAAAACAAGAAATAAAAATAGAAAGGCGTAAAACAGCTGAATGGAAAGCAAGGACTTAAGGGTTAAACAACAAAGTGACTGAAAACACTGAAAAAATTGGAATCATGGCCCAAGCAAAGCCAGGCACTTACATACATAGTATGAATTAGACAGTGGTCCTAAGAACCTCCAAAAGGTTTTTCACACTGACGATAGCAATGTGCAACGCTAAAACTATTCTTGGAATGCCTGTCATTCTGGTCTTTTACATGTGTACTGCTTCTAATATAATTTCAGTTACTGCTATACTCTCTCTCAATTAAATGGTTTGCAAGAAAACAAAGAAGGTATTAAATGAGAGTGAGAGCCGGGCGTGGTGCTCACGCCTGTAATCCCAGCACTTGGGAGGCTGAGGCAGGAGGATTGGTGCGAGTTCAAGACCAGCCTGGGCTACAAAAGTGGGCGCAGGACCAGCCTCAACTGTATAGCGAGACCCTGTTTCAAAAAGACAAAAAAAAAAGAGAGTGAGAGAGTAGGAAAAATGTCATAGGATTGACCG
>PVJA010047204.1:0-14774 GCA_004027025.1 Myocastor coypus
TTTTTAAATTTTATTTATTTACTTTTTTCTTGTTTCAGAACCTTTGTTTGTTTATTCACTCATTCTTATGACTGGCTCAGCCCGCCCCGAGGGCAGGGCTGGCGCAGCATGTGGTGCCAGGGATCGAACCGCGTTCCTTGAAGCCGCCCAAGGTTTCCCAGGCAGGCGCTTTAGACCACTGAGCCATCCCGCCAGGCCCCAGTCTAGGTAGATCTTGTAGCTTCAAGTACAGTGGGTTCCAGGTGCCTCACCCCTCGGGTGTCAGGACGCTTACCAGCAGCCTTGGGCTTCATGGAATTCTGCAGTGGTCGGTAGGCAGATGAGAGTTACATGACTTCAGTCCTGCTCTGGTCTGTCCTCTGAGGCTTCGAGGAAGTCCAGGACAGGATTGTGCACTCACCCCCTGGTTCATCCACTCCTCATGGCAAATGAGATCCCAGTTCCAATGGCATGAAGGTATGGGAACCCTCTTTTGCAGAGTATACTCTGTGCACCCACAAGTTTAGAGGTTAGGTAACTTTTCTGAGACCTGACAGTGGGCAGGAATACAGGCACCAGGTGTGCCACGTGAGTTTCGGGGGATCAGGGGCCCCAGGAGGTCAGGGGAGCCTGAAGTGGTTCAAATGCGAGCATGCCCCCTAGCCACTCCCATACTGAAGCAGGATTTTGGTAAGTAGTGGAACGCAAAGGTGAGGTAGGGGAAACAATATTCGATGTTCGTCCCATTTCCAGTGTCTGAAGACTGGAAAGGAGCCCCGTGCTCCCCACCTGCACCCACAAACACAAACGCACACAAGGGGGGGTCAAGCAGCAGCTGAGAGGTGAGCCTCCTAGCTCTAAGGCCACACGGTGCCTACGCCAGGACCACCTGACTCAACTGTTTGTAAACTCGGCCCTCGCTCGGGCACGCCCTTCCCTCTTTCTCCGCCCCACCCTAGCAATATCTACATAACTCCACCTCTCCCCTGCAGTGACTGGTTAGGCGCGCTGTCATTCCCTTCCGTGGGCGGGATTCCCGGGGGGGCGGAGGGAGAGGTCACCCGGGCGACGTGATCCGTCTAGTCCCGCCCCCGCTGGGGGGGGCGGCTCCGGGCCTGGCGCTGATTGGGTGATTGGTAGTCGACGTAGCAGCGCCAGACGCGATGAGTGGCGGAGAGCGCTGTCGGTCGGCGAGGCCGTAGGTCTCACTTCCGCCTCGGTGTCAGTAGGTCTCGGGCTGCGAGCTGCGGGTTTCTGGCCTTGGCCCGGCTCTCCTTGGTGGTCGGGCTTGGAGGTGTAGCTGGCAGAGAACTCGATCAGGTAGGTGGGCAGTCCTCGGGCAGAAGGCGACTCCAAAGGCTGGGCAGGCGCGGCCAGGTAGGACGGGCCTCACGAGGCCTTCGCGGGCCTGGCCTGCGCCGCTGCTGGCGCACGGTGGCCCGGGGTAAGTTAGGGTCGCGGCCCGGGACCTCGGCCGCCCCTTCCGCGCCAAGCAGCGAGGGCCGCGCGGACTTGTCCAACCTGGGGTCCGCTGCCTGCCCTCCATGGTCAGGTAGGCCTGGGAGACTAGGCGAGGCCCCGCGGGACGTGGCTGAGACCGGGAGGCAGGGCCGGCTATGTGCCGCGGCGGGCTGCGGGCTCGAACGGACCCCGCGCGACCCATCCTCCGTTTACCTCTCGGAGATGCCCCCGGTGCGTGTTACCCCCACCCCTTTATTTCTGTCCTTAATTCGTGAGTACAGGCCAACTGCGCCTAGTGTTGGGAACGTCTCATCTCCGAAATATCTTGGGTAGTGTGATTTCTACGGTGACTTCTTTATCCACAGCGACACTGGGACGCCAAGGAGAATGCATCCTTAGGCTGTGTAAGTTTGTAAGCCCAGATGAGGACAGTCAGGTCCTCTTGGGCTTCTGTGTGGTGAGGAGGTAGGTGGTGGTCGGTGGCCTCAGGACTGCCCTGAACGGAGAATCAGCAGTATACTACTGGTTCACAGCATTTCCTCGGGCCACCTTGGCATGGCTGTGGGAGTCTTAGTATTTGGCGATTGACACAAAACTTTGTGAATATTTGTTTAGGTCACTGGTGCTCTTGAGGGACCAGCTTCAGAGAAAGGATGCTCTGGGACCCTGATGGTACTCAGAAGCCAGAGCTAAGGGTTTGCATTTTCCTTTGCTGCCTGAGCCATGGCCCCTCTCTCCTGTCGTGTCTGGTGTGTGACACCTGCTTTTGCTGATAAGAAGAGCAGATGGAACTGTCGCAGCAGCAGCTGGCACATAGGTGCTCCAGAGTGTTCGCTCACTTTTTCCTTGTTGGGTTTAGAACGTTGAGGGCGGGTGCTTCCTCCTTTGGAGCACCTGCCTATCTATGGGTGTTGTCATCAAAACATGATGAGGAAATGGGTGGCTGCCTCTCTTCACAGAATTTACCTTCCCTGTGTGCCTCACATAGCTTTCTGGTAATAAAGGCACTTACCTGAGGGGGTGATGAAGCGTTTAACACTGTCCCAGAGTGTTAGGGGAACTTTTGAGTGCTACTATACTTGTACGAGCCTCACAGGCACTAACATCATCCTCTAAGCATTTGTGAAGAAATGGAGGATAGGTAATCCACTGCAGGCTACCTATACACAGTAAGTTACAGTTTAGAGATTTGAACCAAAGCAGTGTAATGCTAGAGTTTACTTTATTTTATTTTATTTTATTGTTTTTAATTTTAATTTTGTGGCTTTATGCATGATAGTCAAGCACTTTACTACCCAACAACGCCCCTGGCCTCATTTATTTGTGGTCTTAGGGGTATACTGCCCATTAATATGAAGATTTTCATTGAGATATTTTGTTGAAGATGCTCTAATTGTGCTGCATACTAGGGAGGTTCTTGCAGCACCTGGAACAGTTCTTCATTTTCTTTAGTGAGCCGTCATGTTTATAAATCCGTTTTCTTTCTTGTAAAGTGAAATCCTTCCTCCATCTATTCTGGATTTTGGAGAACTATCCTACCTGCTGTGTAGTGCCTTTGTTACTAGCGAATTTGTTGGTGTTGGTTGAGAGCAAAGGGTGGATTTGAATGGGCAGGTGCAGATGCAGCTGCAGGGATGAGGTTTCCCTGGTGTCGGAGGCTGCAGCAGCTCTGCAGTGAGACCTTCAGGGTGTATCTCCTTGGGCGTTTTCCTTCCTTCCACCCAGGTGCGTCTGGCGTGGTCAGACTGCTGTTTTCTACCCTACTGAGCAGTGCTCTTTCAGTACTTACAAAATGCCCCTTGACTTTCTCCTGTCTCTTCTTCATGACTTTAGCAGAAGTGTCTTGGATATTCCTTAAGACTAGTTTAAATTTTTGTTTTTTTTAGTGGTGCCAGGAATCAAACTCAGGACCTTGTGCTTGCCAGGCAAGCACTTATTCAAGCTATCTCCCCAGCCCCTTAACTTTTAGTATCTTACTATATTCAGTTAATTGAAAACATGACACTTTTTTTTTAAAATGATTTTATATTCTATGCTATCTACAAATGGAATCTTTTTTTTTTTTTAAATGATTTTATATTCTATGCTATCTACAAATGGAATCTTTTTTTTTTTTTTTTTTTTTTTTAATGTATTTGGTATGGGGTCTTGCTACGCAGCTTGGACTCGGAGTGATCCTCCTGTTTTCAGCCGCCCCAATGCAGAGATTACAGGTGTGAGCCACCATGCTCTGTCTTGGTGGTGGGCTCAGTGTGCCTGAGGGTGAGGCTGGCATGATTTGTGGTGCCAGGGATCAAATCCCAGTAGCTGCACTTGCCTAAGGAGGCACTTAGTCCACTCAACTATCTTACCAGCTCTAAGTTTATTGCACTTTGAAAATCACTTATATGGTTCTTCAGGAAAGACTTGACTTCCTGTGTCATCTGTTGGGGTGAGTATGAGGCAGATAAGATGATGTCTTTGAGCAGAAGCAATGGTGAAGCCTTCAGAGTGGTTGATGCCACATGCCTGAGATTGAGTGTCCTGGGTTGGGGTTGTAGCTCAGTGGTGGAGTTCTTGCCTTGGATGCACAAGGCCCTGGGTTTGATCTCCAGCACCACAGGTGTGTGTGCGTTGAGGGTATGGGTGTCTTGTGCAGGGGTCGTGAAGAAGCTCTGGCCAGGACCCCTAGGTCCTGTGATTGGGGCTTTTTAAAGAAAGTCACTGTTTGTTCTCCCATATCTTTGGCTGTAAAGTGGGTGGTTGTGAGAAATACATGTGAAAATACAGCGTCAAGCACTGGTACATTGTGGGCCCTCTAGACACTCTTGGCTTCTCACCTAGGAGGGCTGATGGGGTCCCTGGAAGTGACACTAGACACACACAGTCACAGTACAGAGACGGAGCCGAGGAAATCTTTGGTAGGTAGGTTTGTCTTCCGTTGGAAATTTTACTGGGTGGAATGAGGGACCGTCAGTTAAGGTTCTTCTAAGAAAACCCTTGGACACTTGAGGCTGTGACCACTGTGTCCTGCCAGGGACCCTGTGCACAGCACTGTGGACCCGGTGGCACCGTCTCCTCCACATTACCATGCTTCTCTTGGATGCAGACATCTTAGCCTTTAGTACTGTCGCATGTAAGGTTTAATCTCAAAACTTAGTGTACTTTGAGGTTGCTTTATACCCTTGTAACTAAGAGGAAGTGGTATTTGTTTTTTTTTGTTGTTGTTGTTTTGTTTTGTTTTTGTCTTTTTGAGACAGGGTCTCACTATGCAGTTCAGGCTGGCCTTGAGTTCACTTTTGTAGCCCAGGCTGGTCTCGAACTCACACCGATCCTCCTGCCTCAGCCTCCCAAGTGCTGGGATTACAGGCGTGCACCACCACGCCTGGCTAAGGAAGTGGTATTTGAGTATAACTTATAAAAAGTACTTAACGGGCTGAGGAGATAGCTCAGTAGAATAAGCGCTTGCCTGGGAAATGCAAGGGCCTGAGTTCAGTCCCTGGTTCTGCAAAAAAAAAAAAAAAAAAAAACTTAAGTCTTAATACTATTTCATCTTCTAGTTCAGCAGTTCTCAACCTATGGGTCTTGACCCCGGCAGGGATTGAACAACCAAAACACAGGGGTTGCCTAGAGCCATCGGAAAATACATATTTAAACCCATGCTGGGCCCAGCAGGATGGCTCAGTGGTCTAAAGCGCCTGCTTAGGAAAGCTTGGGTGGCTGCAGAGACCACGGTTCGATCCCTGGCACCACATGCTGCGTCAGCCCTGCCCTCAGGGCAGGCTGAGCCAGCCATAAAAATAAATAAACAAAACTCATGCTATGCCATGGTGAAATGTTATTTATTGGAATTAATAATTTGAAGTAGCCACCAACATTATTTTTTGGTTTGGGGTCACCGCAACATGAGGAACTTTACAGCGGGGTCACAGCATTAGAAAGGTTGAGAATCACTGTTCTAGTTTGAGACTTTAAGTGTAGTTTCTATGTATAGTAATTAATGTCTATGCTGTCATTTTTGCCTTTTCAGAATGTTTTTGGTAGTAATTTCATCTGGCAGCATTGAAATCTAGAGACTCACTGGGGTCCAAGTCGCGCTTTGGGGGTGAGCCTGCCACGGGCCATGCCTGCAGCCCTTTCGAGGAGAGAGGAAGCGGCGCACTGCAGTGTTTGCATGAGCTTCACGACACTGCTTCCCTCTCCTCCCAAATCCAGAAGGAATATGGGGTCACTTGGCGGAATTTCAGAGCACTCCTGTCTCGGCTGGAGCTTCTGGTAGTACAGGTGCTACAGTCTCCCAGTTGGGCTAGGTAGAAGAAGCCTTCAGAAAGGAGCGGACGTGAGATCTGTGCGAATATGCACTGTGACCTGGTGTTTTTTTGTTTTTATGAGCAGAACATATTTATTGAGGAAAAGAAAGCTCCTGTTGCAGAGAGGGACAGGAGGAGGTCCTGAGTGGGTGTCCCTCAGGGTGACCTGGTGGATGTTTGTGCCTCTTTGCATTCTCCTTTTCAAAGTGGAATGCCTGTTTGGTTAGGTTTTCTTTTTTTTTTTCTTTTCTTCCCTATTTGGTTAGCTTGGAGAAACCTATTCCAGGTGTGTAGTCTGTGCCTGAGGAATGAATGCTGGGATGGGTGGGAGGAGCACACAGCTATTGGGCACTGAGAGTGCCTGAACCTGGTCTGGCATTAAGCCTGTGTCTTCTGGCCTGGGTGCTGGGGTCAGGAGTCTGTCCCAGATGTATGTCACTGTTCCAGGGACTGTTGACTGGTCTGTGGGGACAGCCAGGTTCTGAGCACAGACTTCCCAAAGAGGCTGGGACCATTGGAAAGCTGTTTTCAGGGCAGTCGAGGGGCACTCTGTGGGGGAGAGTACGGAGGACAAGGGTTGGCAGGGAAGCTGTGCTGCATTTAGCTTCCAGAACATGCGGAAGCACCCAGGGTCGTGAGGAGGAAGGTGGTGGCATTAGCATGACATACGCAGCTGCTTTTTGCTGCATAAAGGAAAGGCTGGTCCGTTGTAGGAGATGGACAGCCGCAGTCTGCTGCCTTGCACCACTGCACTTGCTTTGAAGTGAGGTCCTTCACTGCCTTAAAACCAAGAGGAATGTGGGATCTGCTGTCCAGGCTGGGATGCCCTCAAGAGGGAAAAGTGGGAGCACTGTTAAGACAGTGGTTGGCAGAGGTGAGCTGGGTATGGGCCACCCCAGAAACGAAGAGGCCTCGGGTCAGATCCCTGGAGTCTCTTGCATCTGTGTAAGCTTTCCCAGTGACCTGTAGAAGAATCAGTCCTCTAGAGTGGGGGATGCGGGGGGGGGGTGAGGAGGGCAGTAGTTGTGGTACCCAGGTGTAGCCCAGCTCCTTATGGAGTTGGCTGGGCCTCCTTCGGTGGGAGGCTCCAGGCCCACATGGAAGGGCTGTGAGCCAGGACTTCAGGGTAGTGAGGCTGTGGGTCATCTCCAGTGAGTCCCACACACTGTTGGGCCTCAGATTTGGATCAGAACTCTGGTTTGGATCAAGGACCTTTGGAAACTTGATAGTCTTAGTCATTTTTCTAGGGGGGAAGTGAACAAAATCAGAACTTAGTATTTCTCCTTTTTCTTTTAGGAGGGAGGCGGATGGGGGTGGGGTGTTGGCTCCTGGTTGGAATGCTTGTATGCTTGTCTCCTGCAGTGCCCAGGAGTGCCTGGGAGTGTCCTGGGCAGATCTGATTTTAGCGTGATGCATTTCTGAGGATGATAAAACCAGTTATAGGGGACAAAGGGGAAGTTGGGCAAGGTGTGGGGGGGGGAAGCTGGTGAAAGGCGAGGATGTGTGAGAGGCCCTGAGGCCATCCGGCCAGCCTGCAGGACAGTGGTCTTTTGCCCAAAGGCTTGCTTTGCTGTCCTGATTCGTGGGTCTTTTAGTTGTGCGACTGCACATTTTCCTTCTCTGCTCCTGCCAAGGCCACAGAGTTCTGTGGCCAAGGCCATGCGAAGCAGCACTCAGGGGACAAACTCTCTTGTCTGATTCTGCTGTACCCTTAATGAGCAGTGAGCCATAGGGAGAGCCCATTGAGAACTTTCTCAGCACTTCCTGAGATGCCTCTGGAACAGCTCTCAGCTTGTTGCATCCTGGTGATGTAGATGGAAGCAAGTGTTACTGAAGAAGAGGGCACCGCTCATCTTGTGTGCGTTTGGAAATATGCTGCATTGGATCTAGATGATGTTCTTGGAGTGTGTGATGCATCTTGGACTTGCGCTCAATACTGAGCTGTGTGGTGAGACAGTGGGCTTATGGCTGTCTCTTCAGGGATGTCACAGCCCTCCTGGTGTTCCTCAAGGACCCGCTGAGCCTGCCTTCTGCCTCCTTCCCCTTCCCCTTCCTTCCCCTCTCCTCTCTTCTCCCTTCCTCTTTCCTCCTCCCCTCCCTCCCTTCCTCTCCCTTCTCCCCTCCCCTCCCCTCCCCTCCCCCCCTCCCCTCTCCTCTCCTTTCCCCTTCCTTTTTCCCACTTCCCCTCAGGTTAAGCTACATCCCCAGCCATTTATTTATTTATGTATGTATTTATTTATTTATTTTTGCGGGACCGGGGTTCAAACTCATGACCTTGCACTTGCCCAGCAGGCACTTGTGCCTCAGAGCTATCTCCCCAGCCTTTTAAAATTTCATGTTTATTTTAAGGCAAAGTCTCACTTGCTGAGTTGCCTCCGTTAGTCTAAGCTTGGGGTGCTCCAGCCTCACCCTCCCAGTGAGTTGGGATTCCAGGCGTGCACCATGGAGCCCAGCTCCCTTTGGCCTCGTCTTAAGGCTGCCTTGCTGGCATTGAGAGTAGGAAGCACTAGGCAACTCAGGGTGTTGTTTCTCTTGCGTTCCTCAAATCTAGAGACTTTCTGTTTCCTACGTTGACTCCAAATACAGATGCTTTCTGTGATGGCTGAGAAGCTTGGTGGATGGTACAGACTTAATGCGGCATCTTGAGTTAGTGTCTAGCCACTTGTACATTCGTTGCCATTTATTAGCATGGGGAGCTGCAATGTGTTCTTCTGTTAAGTGGCTTTAAGTGCTGAACAGAATTAAGTAGCTGACTTTGTGATGAATTACATATAGCCCCAGACTGAGAGTAACCACAGGATCTTGAAGAAAGCTGAGACGCTGTGAACGGCAAGGGAATGGAGAATGCAGTGGTTGCTCGACCTGCCCGCAGAAGAGCACCGTAGAGGTGCTTCTCCCGCAGGCGGACTTGGCTGTGCTCAGCGGGAGGGCAGGGGGCCCCGTGCAGCAAAGGCCACTCTTGGTGCCTCGCGGTGCTGGGGCACTGTGCTTACGGGCCGTCTGGGTGCCCGTGAGTCTTCCCAGTGCCGACGTGCAGACGAGGCCAGACGCAGCATGCCACACACGCTTCGTTTCTAAAAAAGGTTTTTGTTGTGCACAGAGCAGAGATTGTTTATGTGATGCTAAATTTATTCAAAATCTGTAAAAATGACCCGTAAGGTTTTGCAATGATATGAATATTATTGTTCAGTCTTTATTTTTTTTTTTTTGTCTTTTTGAGACAGGGTCTTGCTATGCAGTTCAGGCTGGCCTTGAGCTGACTTTTTGTAGCCCAGGCTGGTCTCAAATTCGACTGATTCTTCTGCCTCAGCCTCCTGAGTGCCAGGATTACAGGCGTGCACCACCATGCCCGACTTGTCCAGTCCTTATTTAGCAATTAGCATAGAAAGTGTTTCCATGAGTGCAAACTGAGAAATGCACAGTGTTCTGGGAGTGAGGATAAATGTGGCCGGCCCCTTGGCTCCTCGGGGTGTCCCTCGAGAGGCCTGGTCCTGGGAAGGGTGCTGTGCTGGCGCCGCCTCCTGGCCTGTGCCTGGACTTGTCCCTTTCCTGTTCTGACTGCAACCCACTTTCATTTCTTCTTGCCTTTCAAGGGCTGCTGGGTGCTACAGGCTGACAAAGGCTCAAGACCCTGTGATGGGTCAGCCCAGGGGCCTTAGAACTGTGTTGTGGCTTGTGTCTAGACGTTCCCCCAAAGGTCCTTGAAGGACTCTGATCCCTCACTCAGGCCCAAAGCTCGGGTGTGTCACACACACTTCATTTTTAAAAAAAAAGTTTTTGTTGTGCATAGAACAGAGATTGTTTATGTGATGCTAAATTTATTCAAAATCTGTAAAAATAACCCATAAGCTTTTGCGATGATACGGATATTATTGTTCAGTCTTTACTCAACACTTAGCATAGAGCATGTTCCTAATTGCTGGTGCCATACTTAAGAGGTGCCATACTAAGGAGGTACTGACCAAGACAGCCTGGGCTCCACTCCTTTCTGCAGTGTGCTTGGAGAGTGAGCAGGCTTTGTCTTACTGTTCCTTGATTAACTTCCCCACCCTCCATCCTTGATCGAGGCCTTCTGCGCTTTAATTTTTACAGAGCGCTGCTTCTGGCCATGGCACAATAGGCTGTCATCCGAAGGGTTACAAGTGACCCTTATTTCCTGTTTGTGTTCTGATAACATTTCAGTGTAGCTGTAGCGCCTGTCTGGGGTCTGACAGGCCAGTCTCTGGAGGATGTGGCCAGGTGGGCCCTGCCAGGTCACTGACTGTGCCTTGTGGAAGTAGTGATCCTGTAGGAATGGGATGATGGCCTTGGCTGGCCTAGCCAGCTTCGGCTCTGCTTGGCATTGTGGGCGGACTTAGTTGTCTACCTTGACCTTGAGTGCCACATGGAGATGGGGAGCCCACAGCTGTGCATTTGTTTCTGACCCACATTTCTGGGAGGGTGCTATGTGCTCCTGGCTTGAGTGTGTATGGAAGTAGAGCTGCCTGTGCTCAGGTGCCTGCAAGGCTGTACTGCAGCTCTCCCAGGGAGCTTGCCTCGTGGTGCTCACACTGAGTTGTCTCTTGGAGTGGGACTCAGCTTGCAGAATGCTCCGTGTATGGTAGTGTGTCCCCTGGCCCCATAAGGGCCCGGGAAGTGGGAAGCAAGCGCCGCATGAGGTGAGCTAGAGGTTTTATGCTGTTATTTTGAGTTGTCAGCAGGAAAGCCTCCCCTGAAGTCAGGGGTGAGGTGGACTGGGTCCTTTCTGGGGAGTGTCCTTCCACCATGCACAGTAGGGGCCTTCTCTTCAGCAGGACTGCACAGGTGGCAGCTGGTGTGGGTGAGCTTGGCCCATGTTTGTCCTTCATGCTCTTGCTTGTGGGCTTGTAAGTTGTGAATAGATGTATATTATTTGGAGTAATTTAAATTGAGAACCTATTTTTTATTCAAAAGTGGCTTTAGAATATTTGCACTATCAGTTTGACTGTCTAGGTTGGCCTCCCTGTTTTAGCTCTTGTGTTGTAGTACTGGGATTGAACCCAGGGCCTTGTGCGTGCTAGGCAAGTGCTCCGCCACTCAGCCACACCACCAGTCCTGATGTATGTACTTTATTTTTATTTTATTTTATTTTGTCTTTTTGAGACAGGGTCTCACTATGCAGTTCAGGCTGGTCCTGAGCTCACTTTTGTAGCTCAGGCTGGTCTCAAACTCGCACCAATCCTCCTGCCTCAGCCTCCCGAGTGCTGGGATTACAGGCGTGTGCAATCATGCCCAGCTGTATTTACTTACTCGATACTCATTTTGAGACAGGATCTCTTTAAATTACTCAGGCTGGCCTCAGACTTGTGGCTGTCCTGCTGCGTCCCACGTAGCTGGGAATTATAGGCATGTACCGCTGTGCTGGTTTCTGGTTTTTTTTTTTTTTTTTAACTTATCTTTTTAAATTTAATTTTATTTTTTTTAAGAATTTTCTATTTTATTTTATTTTATATTTTTTTCTTGTTTCAGAACTTTTGTTTGTTTATTTATTTATTTTTATGGCCGGCTCGGCTCAGCCTGCCCTGAGGGCAGGGCTGGCGCAGCATGTGGTGCCGGAGATCAAACCCCGGTCCCTGCAGCCGCCTAAAGCTTTCCTAAGCAGGCGCTTTAGACCACTGAGGGCCCCTCTAACTGTTTCTGATAGATGACAAGTTTCATACTGTGGGGCTTTGTGGAGAGTTTAGGGCGGAGATTGCCCTTGTCTCAGGCTCTTGGTCGCTCATTGCCCAAACTATTCAGTCAGTTCTTCTAAGAGTAACATAAAGATCCATGTGTAACACTAGAGTAGGAGCATTCCAGCGGCAGGACATTTTGGGCCTGATCAGACTAGTTTCTGGTGGGACAGTGTTAGAGCTGGTGTCTAGTTGTCCCCCAAAGACTGCAGAGTACAGTCTTGGGAGCGGGCTTCTAGAGTTTGTGATTGACTCATGGCCCAATGCTGGAATTGTGGGTATGCATGCTACACCCACCCTGGGTGGGGTGGCCCACATGCGCTGTAAGGGGGGAGAGGGGCCTGCCTGCCTGCTCCTCCTTTCCGCTCTTGTTGCTTTCTTTGCTCTTCCGCTGCCATGGACAGTTGCCCCTTTGTCACACCATCCTGCCTGGGAGTCAGTTTAGTCCACAAACTCTGGACTAAATAAACCTTTCCTTCCTTAATTCTGGGTGTCAGGCATTTTGACCTGGTGACAAGAAAAAGGTAGCCAAGACAGACAGGGATGGCACAGGGATCTTCAAGATGGTGCAGTGGGATTTTTTTTTTTTTTTTTTTTTTTAAAGGATGATATGGCAGAAACTCATTTCAGGGGATGGCATGTAGCTGGTGGAAGGAAGGGTGGGAGGGTGTTCTAGGCTGTAGGGTCCACAGCAGTGGTGTGCTTGTGCCCTGTCCCCTGACCTGGGATTGTCCGTGGAATACAGAAGAGCGTCGTGGCCAGCGATGCCACTCGTAGCTAACTCTCTGGGTTGTTTGCCTCTGCACTGTGGAAAGGGAGATGCTGATTAAAGGGAAACAGAAATCCCCAGTTCTTTCCTCAGACTGTCTCCTGGTGTTGTGTCTGAGAACACAATATCTACACACTGTGTCTGCTTAGGAAGTGATGGTTCTGCTTTGCCAGACTGTTGATGGTGCTCTCAGCTTTGGCAGAGTGCAAGGTACAAAGCCTGATTTTGCTTGCTCTAGTGCAAAAGTGTAAAATCTGAGGACTTCTCGTACACAGCTCCAAGCTGTGTGGAATTGAGCGGGGCTGGGGTCAGAGACTCAGAGCCTGTGGGCTTCTGGGCAGCTAAGACCTGTGCTTTGGACCTGGCCTCCGAGAAGTCCAGGTGTGGGCGGGCATATAGAAGGACTGATGTTGCCATTTAAATGTGAAGCATCCCCACAAGAACCAGCTGTTGAGATTGATTGACTCCCAGTGCAGCAGTGTTCACAGGTGGGGCCAAGAGAGATGACCACATAAAGACCCTGATGTCATCCTTGGGTAGATGGTTGGCCCAGTGCTAGGGTGGGGCCTAGGTGGACGGAGAAGGTGCTGAAGGTGCTTTGAAGCTCATATCTTGCTCCCAGAACCTGCTCTTGCTGCCTCTCTTTCTCTCTCTCTGCTTCCTGTATGCCATGAGGTGAGCAGCTCTTTGCCACCAGGCCCCCACAGGCCCAAAGGGGTGGAGCCAGTGGCCCACACAACCTAGAAGCCAGGAGCCACAGTATGCCTTTCCTCCTTATGGCTGTTTTCCTCAGGTATTGTGTCACAGTGCTGAAAAGCTGTCACAACTGAAGACCCCTGTAGTGCTGGGGCCGAGGGTTGGGTGGAAGTAGTCCTGTGTGCTCCCTCATACTCCAGGTCACTCCGTAGGGGCTGCCCACAAGGAGGCTCCCTCAGGGCTCCATGGCCAGCATCAGAAGATAGGATGTCATGTTTCTACCCAAGGCCTCGCTCCTGGTGGGCTCTTGGTCTGTTGAGAGTGCATGAAATGGTGGTGGCTCTTCTTTGGCAGGCTGCAGCAGTGGAGTAGTTTAGAGGTCCGGTGGGGCCTTGGTGCAGAAGGTGTGGAGTGTGTGCCTGCAGACATAGTGCTTCCAGGGCTGCCCTGGGCCATGCTGGAGCTGATTGATGCTCTTGTGGGCCTGTGTGAAGCTGCGTGGGAAGGCTATGACCTGAGACACAGAGGCTTATGGGAAAGGCCACCTAGAGATCGTGGCTATGGTTGGGCTTCATGGTCCACCTGGTGGGAGTGCAACAACAGGTACAGACAGCAGTGTCCCCTAGTCAGCCGAGCTTAGGTCTGCAGAGCAACTAACCTAACCCCTCACACTCTTGTCCTAAAGATCTTCTGTAAAGTTTGACTGGTTTACCTTTAATATTAGGATGTTCCTTACAGACAGGAAGCTTAGAGACAGAGAAAACAAGGTGGCTTTAAAGTACTGTTTATCCTGGGAGATTTTATTTTATTTAATTAAGTAATTTATTTATTTTCTTGTTTCAGAACTTTTGTTTGTTTATTTGTTTATTTTTATGGCCGGCTCAGCCTGCCCTGAGGGCAGGGCTGGTGCAGCATGTGGTGCCAGGGATGGAACCGCGGTCCCTGCAGCCACCCAAGCTTTCCTAAGCAGGCACTTTGGACCACTGAGCCATCCTGCCGGGCCCCCGATCCTGGGAGATTTTAAAGTGTAGCAAAGTAGGCCAACCAGTAAAGAGGTGACTTGTGTGCACCTCCAGCCCCACAGTCCAAAGCTCAGGCCCGTCCATCCCATGAACCCCACCCCGTTATTTTATAGAGTATTTGGGCATGCTGTTATCCAATCCATGTATGTAAATGTCATAGTGTAGTTCTAGAAGATGAGGCCTCCTAAAGACCTGTCATGAAACCTCAGAGACCATTGATCCACATGTAATCAATAGGAGGTTCACTCTGAGCGGGGTGCAGTGACCTACCCTGTGATCCTAGCAGTCTGAGAGGCTGAGGCAGGAGGATCCAAATTTCATGCTGAGCCCGGGCAACTTAGTAGCTTAGTGAGACCCTGTCTCAGAACAAGACAAAACAAAAACATAATCACTGTCAGTTGTACAGTTCTTCAAGGAACATTTCTTTGAGACTCATTTATGCACCTTTGTTTGAATCCTGCTTCAAACATGTTGTTAGTGGGTGTCTGGTTTTGGGGGGTAATTTTTATTTTATTTTAAATTTTAAATTTTTATTTATTTATTTTTTCTTGTTTCAGAACCTTTGTTTGTTTATTCACTCATTTTTTTTTAAATTAGGTTCACTGACACAATATATTTTATTTATTTACTTATTTACTTATTTATTTATGTATGTTTCAGAACCTTTGTTTGTTTATTCACTCATTTTTATGGCCGGCTCAACCCACCCCGAGGGCAGGGCTGGTGCAGCATGTGGTGCCTGGGATTGAACCTCGGTCCCTGAAGCCGCCCAAGCTTCCCCAAGCAGGTGCTTTAGACCACTGAGCCATCCCGCCGGGCCCCCTATTCACTCATTTTTTTTTTTTTTTTTTTTTTTTTTTTTTTTTTT
>PVJA010047205.1:0-14567 GCA_004027025.1 Myocastor coypus
TCCTGGCGCAAGGCCCGGAAGGGATTAGTACCCCTCCCCCTGCGAATGGCATGGGATTTTCGCTTTGTCTTACCGTTGTCACCCGCCGGAAGACTCTTGTCTGAGTCAGAAGAGTCAGCATCGGACTCTGCCCTGGAGTCATGTCCCGAGCTCTCTGAGCGCGCTTGTTCAAGCGTTCGTCGCGCTTCTGTGAGTTCTCATGAAACATGTCCGGTGCCCTCAGCCTTTAGGCACGCCCTAACCACTTCCCAGATCGGACGGACCATTGGATCAATGACACCTTCCTCCTCTGCAAATTCAATATCTTTACCCAATTTTTCCCACGATGGAAGGGTAAGGGACCCAGTAGGCCAGAACCAGGGCGCGACATCATTAAGATGCTTAAGAAATTGAAACACGGTTTGCCTCTCTAGGCGGATCCCCCGACATTCAAGCAACATACGCAACGACAAAGCGAGTGGAGCGCAGTTGACGTTCCCCATGTTTAGGGTGAAATCGAAAGGAAGGAAAAGCACAAGGATAGTTAGGGAGATTTTAAAGCCCGGTAGACGCAGTAGTCGATTGGGCCTGCCCGTTTTTTAGGCAACAGCAACCCGTCCGCAAGAGTCGCACTGAATTCCCTTAAAACGCGTCCGCCAAGGGCCGGGTTGAGCCCCCGCTCACCCGCAGGTACGTACCGTCACTCGATGCAGCGACAAGGGTCGCAGAGAATGTGGGGACGATCTCAAGTCCCCGTACGGGCCACCAGCTGTCCGTCGCTGTCTCCGTCCCGCGGAAGAAAGCACACGAACACCTTATCTCTGCTAACTCCTTTATTGGCTGGGCAGCGACCTCAATACATGTCCATCCAAGACGGCTTCCTACGTGTCGCGTGCTTATCACTTCCCGTGCTTGGGCTTATAAGCAGTGGCTATCCAATCGTGGGGTTACACGTAGGGACAGATGATTGGGCAACAATGAGGAAGCATTTATCAATTACCATATTTGGAGAAGAGAAGAGACTAAGCAGGGTTCAGGAAGCAGGATATGGGCGCCATGTTGGGCACACTATGGGCGGGGGAGCAGCAGAGGCGGCAGGGTGTAGGCGTCAGCCTGCACATCACGGCAGGCTCCCAACAATTTCCTGTTCCAGCCCAGACCCAAATCGCACAGCTGGGACTTGAGACTGCGCACCTGCCGAGCGTAAGCTCCCTGCGCCCCTCTGCCCAGCCTCTGCGTTCCCACAACTAACTTCCTGTTCCAGCCCATACTCAAATCGCACCGCAGGGAGCTGAGGCTGTGCACCCGCCGTGGGTAAACTCCCTGCGCCCCTCTGCCCCACGTCTGCGTTCCCGCAACTAACTTCCTGTTCCAGCCCAGACCCAAATCGTAGCGCTGGGAGCTGAGCCCGCGCACCCGCTGCGGGTAAGCTCCCTGCGCCCCTCTGGCCCGCTCTGCGTTCCCGCAACTAACTTCTTGTTCCAGTCCAGACACACTGTGGCCCTCTGTCCCACCGCTGCGTTCCCGAAACTAACTTTCTGTTCCAGCCCAGACCCAAATCGCAGCGTTGGGAGCTGTGACTGCGCACACACCGCGGGTAAGCTCTGTGCGCCCCTCTGCCCCGCCTCTCTGTTCCTGCATGTAACTTCCTGTTCCAGCCCAGACCCAAATAGCACCGCTGGGAGCTGTGACAGCACACCCGCCGCGGGTAAGCTCCCTGCGCCCCCCCTGCCCACCCTATGCGTAACCGCAACTAACTTCCTGTTCCAGCCCAGACCCACTGCGACCCTCTGCCCCACCTTTTTGTTCCCTCAACTAACTTCCTGTTCCAGCCCAGACCTAAATCGCACTGCTGTGAGATGAGCCTTCGCACCCGCCTTGGATAAGCTCCCTGCGCCCCTCTGCCCACCCTCTGCGTTCCCGCAACTAACTTCCTGTTCCAGCCCAGACCCAAATCGCAGCGCTGGGAGCTGAGCCTGCGCACCCGCCGCGGGTAATCTCCCTGCGCCCCTCTGCCCCTCCTCTGCTTTCCCTCAACTAACTTCCTGTTCCAGCCCAGACCCAAATCGCACCGCTGGGACCTGAGCCTGCGCACCCGCCGCGGATAAGCACCCGGCGCCCCTGTTCCCCGACTCTGCGTTCCCGCAATTAACTTCCTGTTCCAGCCCAGACCCACTGCGCCCCTCTGCCCCGCCTCTGCGTTCCCGCAACTAACTTACTGTTCCAGCGCAGACCCACAGCGCCCCTCTGTTCCACCTCTGCGTTCCCGCACATAACATCCTGTTCCAGCCCTGACACAAATCGCAGCGCTGGGAGCTGAGCCTGCACACCCGCTGTGGGTAAGGTCCCTGCGCACCTCTGCCCCACCTCTGCGTTTCCGCAACTAACTTCCTGTTCCAACCCAGACTCAAATCGCAGCTGTGGGAGCTCAGCCTGCACACCCGCCGCGGGAAAACTCCCTGCGCCCCTCTGCCCCGCCTCTGCGTTCCCACGACTAACTTGCTGTTCCAGCCCAGACACAAATCGCAGCGCTGGGAGCTGAGCCTGTGCACCCGCCGCGGTAAAGCTCCCTGCGCCCCTCTGCCCCGCCTCTGAGTTCCCGCAACTAACTTCCTGCTCCAGCCCAGACCCACTGCGCCCCTCTGCCCCACCTCTGCGTTCTCGCAAATAACATCCTCTTCCAGCCCAGATCCAAATTGCACCGCTGGGAGCTGAGCCTGTGCACCCGCCGCAGGTAAGCTCCCTGTGCCCCTCTGCCCCGCCTGTGCGTTCCCACAACTAACTTCGTTTTCCAGCCCAGACCCAGTGCGCCCCTCTGCCACATCTCTGCGTTCCCGCACATAACATCCTTTTCCAGCCCAGACACAAATCGCAGCGCTGGGAGCTGATCCTGCGCACCCGCCGTGTGTAAGCTCCTTGTGCCGCTGTGCCCCGCATCTGCATTCCCGCAACTAACTTCCTGTTCCACCCCAGACTCACTGTGCACTTCTGTCCAACCTCTGCGTTCCTGCAAATAGCATCCTGTTCCAGCCCAGACCCAAATCGCAGCGCTGGGATCTGAGCCTCCGCACACGCCATGGGTAAGCTCCCTGGGCCCCTCTGCCCCGCCTCTGCGTTCCCGCAACTAACTTCCTGTTCCAGCCCAGACCCACTGCGCCTCTCTGCCCCATCTCTGCGTTCCCGCAAATAACATCCTGTTCCAGCCCAGACCCAAATCGCAGCGCTGGGAGCTGAGCCTGCGCACGCACTGTTCGTAAGCTCGCTGCGCGCCTGTGCCCCGCCTCTGCGTTCCTGCAACTAACTTCCTGTTCCACCCCAGACCCACTGCGCCCTTCTGACCAACCTCTGCGTTCCTGCAAATAGCATGGTGTTCCAGCCCAGACCCAAATCGCAGCGCTGGGAGCTGACCCTGCACACACGCCGCGGGAAAGCGTCCTGCGCACCTCTGCCCCTCTTGTGCGTTCCCGCAACACACTTCCTGTTCCAGCAAAGACCCAATGCACCCCTCTGCCCCACCTCTGCGTTCCTGCAACTAACTTCCTTTTCCAGCTCAGACACAAATCGCAGCGCTGGGTGCTGAGCCTGCGCACCCAGCGCGGGTAAGCTCCCTGCGCCCCTCTGCCATCCTCACTGTTCCCGCAAGTAATTTCCTGTTCCAGCCGAGACCCAAATCGCACAGCTGGGACCTGAGCCTGCGCACCTGCCGAGAGTAAGCTCCCTGCGCCCCTCTGCCCCGCCTCTGTGTTCCCTCAACTAAATTCCTGTTCCAGCCCAGACCCACTGTGCCTCTCTGCCCCATCTCTGTGTTCCTGCAAATAACATCCTGTTCCAGCCCAGACACAAATCGCACCGCTGGGTGCAGAGCCTGCGCACCCGTCGCGAGTAAGCTCCCTGTGCCACTCTGCCGCACCTCTGCCTTTCCGCAACTAACTTCCTATTCCAGCCCAAACCCACTGCGCCTTTCTGCCCCACCATTGCGTTCCCTCCACTAACTTCGTGTTCCAGCCAAGACCCAAATCGCACCGCTGGGAGATGAGCCTTCGCACCTGCCGCGTTTAAGCTCCCTGTGCCCATCTACCCCGCCTCTGCATTCCCACAACTAACTTCCTCTTCCAGCCCAGACGCAAACCGCAGCGCTGGGAGCTTAGCCTGCGCACCCGCCGCGGGTAAGCTCCCTGTGCCCCTCTGCCCCGCCTCTGCGTTCCCACAACTAACTTCCTGTTCCAGCCCAGACCCATTGCACCCCTCCGCCCCACCTCTGCGTTCTCGCAGATAACATCCTGTTCCAGCCCAGACCCAAATAGCAGCGCTGGGAGCTGAGACTCTGCACCTGCCGCGGTTAAGGTCCCTGCGCCCCACTGCCCTGCCTCTGCGTTTCTGCAACTAAATTCCTGCTCCAACCCAGATTGTGCCCCTCTGCCCCTCCTCTGCATTCCCGCAAATAATATCCTGTTCCAGCCCAGACCCAAACCGCAGCGCTGGTAGCTGAGCCTGCGCACCCGCCACGGGTAAGCTCATGGCGCCCCTCTACCCCACCTCTGCTTTTCCGCAACTAACTTCCTGTTTCAGCCCAGACTCAAATCGCAGCGCTGGGAGCTGAGCCTGCGCACCCGCTGCGGGTAAGCTCCCTGCGCCCTTCTGCCCCTCCTCTGCGTTTCCGCAACTAACTTCCTGTTCCACCCTAGACCCACTGTGCCCCTCCACCCCACCTCTGTGTTCCCGCAAACAACATCCTGTTCAAGCCCAGACCCAAATCGCAGCGCTGGGAGCTGAGACTGTGCACCCGCCGCGGTTAAGCTCCCTGCGCCCCTCTGACCCGCCTCTTCGTTGCCGCAGCTAACTTCCTGTTCCAGCCCAGTCCCACTGCGCCCCTCTGCCCCACCTTTCGGTTCCCTGAACAAACTTCGTGTTCCAGCCCAGACGCAAATCGCAGCACTGGGAGCTCAGCCCGCGCACCCTCCGCGGGTAAGCTCCCTGCGACCCTCTGCCCAGTCTCTGCGTTCCGCCACCTAACTTCCTCTTCCATCCCAGACCCACTGCACCCCTCTGCCCCGCCTCTCTGTTCCTGCATGTAACTTCTTGTTCCAGCCCTGAGCCAAATTGCAGCGCTGTAAGCTGAGCCTGCGCACCCGCCGGTAAGCTCCCTGCACGCATCGGCCCCTCCTCTGTATTCCCGCAACTAACTTCTTGTTCCATCCCATACCCAAATCGCACCGCTGGGAGCTGAGCCTGTGGACCCGCCGCGGGTAAGCTCCCTGCGCCCCTCTGCCCCGCCTCTGTGTTCCCGCAACTAACTTCCTGTTCCAGCCCATACCCACTGATCCCCCCTGCCCCACCTCTGCGTTACCGCAAATAACATCCTATTCCAGCCCAGACACAAATTGCAGCGCTGGGAGCTGAGCCTGTGCACCCGCCGCGGGTAAGCTCACTGCGCACCTCTTCCTCGCCTATGTGTTCCCGTGATTAACTTCCTGTTCCAGCCCAGACCCAAGTCACAGCACTGGGAGCTGAGCCCGCGCACCCGCTGCGGGTAAGCTCCCTGCGCCCCTCTGCCCCGCCTCTGCGTTCCCGCAACTAACTTCCTCTTCCAGCCCACACCCAAATCGCAACGCTGGGAGCAGAGCCTGCACACCCGCCGTGGGTAAGCTCCCTGCGCCCCTTTGCCCTCCCTCTGCGTTCCTGCCACTAACTTCCTGTTCCAGTCCAGCACCAAATCGCAGTGCTGGGAGCTGAGCCTGCGCACACGACTATGGTAAGCTCCCTGCAACCCTCTGCCCCACCTCTGCGTTCCCGCAACTAACTTCCTCTTCCAGCCCACACCCAAATCGCAGCGCTGGGAGCTGAGCCTGCGCACACACCGCGGGTAAGCTCCCTGCGTACCTCTGCCCAACCTCTGCGTTCCTGCAAATAACTTCCCGTTCCAGCCCAGTCCCATTGCGCCCCTCTTCACCACCTCTGCATTTCCGCAACTAACTTCCTGTTCCAGCCCTGAGCCAATTCGCAGCGCTGGGAGCTGAGCCTGCGCACCCGCTGTGGGTAAGCTGCCTGCGCGCATCGACCCCTCCTCTGCATTCCCGCACCTAACTTCCTGTTCCAGCCCAGACACAAATCGCACCGCTGGGAGCTGAGCGTGCGCACCTGCAGCGGATAAGCTCCCTGTGCCCTTCTGCCCCGCCTCTGCGTTCCCGCAACTAACTTCCTGTTCCAGCCCATACCCGCTGAACCCCTCTGCCCCGCCTCTGCGTTCCGGCAACTAACTTCCTGTTTCATCCTAGACCCAAATCGCACCGCTGGGAGCTGAGCCTGCGCACCCTCCGCGGGTAAGCTCCCTGGGTACCTCGGCCCCGTCTCTGCGTTCCCGCGACTACCTTGCTGTTCCAGCCCAGACACAAATTGCAGCGCTGGGAGCTGAGCCTGCGCACCCACCGTGGTTAAGCTCCATGCGCCAATGTGCCCCGCCTCTGAGTTCACGCAAATAACTTCCTGCTCCAGCCCAGACCCACTGCGCCCCTCTGCCCCAACTCTGCGTTCCCGCAAATAACATCCTGTTCCAGCCCATACCCAAATCGCAACGCTGGGAGCTGAGCCTGCGCACCCGCCGCGGGTAAGCTCCCTGCGCCCCTCTGCCCCGCCTCTGCGTTCCCCCAACTAACTTCCTGTTCCAGGCCAGACCCAAATCGCACCACTGGGAGCTGAGCCTGCGCACGCACTGCGGATAAGCTCCCTGCGCCCCTCTGCCCCACCTCTGCGTTTCCGCAAGTAACTTCCTGTTCCAGCCCAGACTCAAATCGCAGTGCTTGGAGCTGGGCCTGCGCACCCGCCGTGGGTAAGCTCCCTGCACACCTCTGCACAGCCTCTGCCTTCCCGCAACTAACTTCCTGTTCCACCCCAGATCCACTGCGCCCTTCTGACCAACCTCCGCGTTCCTGCAAATAGCATCCTGTTGCAGCCTAGACCCAAATCGCAGCGCTGGGAGCTGAGCCTGCGCACACGCCGCGGGTAAGCGTCCTGCGCCCCTCTGCCCCACCTCTGCGTTCCCGCAAATAACTTCCTGTTCCAGCCCAAACCCAAATTGCAGTGCTGGGAGCTGAGACTGCCCACACGCCGCGGGTAAGCTCCCTGCGCCCCTCTGCCCCGCCTCTGCGTTCCCGGAACTAACTTCCTATTCCAGCCCAGACCCACTGCGCACCTCTGCCCCACCTTTGCGTTCCCTCAACTAACTTTGTGTTCCAGCCCAGACCCAAATCGCACCGCTGGGAGATGAGCCTTTGCATCCGCCGCGGGTAAGCTCCCTGCGCCCCTCTGCTCAGCCTCTGCGTTCCCGCAACTAACTTCCTGTTCGAGCTCAGACCCAAATCCCAGCGCTGGGAGATGAGCCATTGCATCCGCCGCGGGTAAGCTCCCTGCGCCCCTCTGCCCAGCCTCTGCGTTCCCGCAACTAACTTCCTGTTCGAGCTCAGACCCAAACCGCATGCCTGAGAGCTGAGCCTGCGCACCTGACGCGGGTAAGCTCCCTGCACCCCTCTGCCCCGCATCTGCGTTCCCGCAACTAACTTCCTGTTCCACCCCAGACCCACTGCGCCCCTCTGCTTCACCTCTGCATTCCCGCAACTAACTTCCTCTTCCAGCCCAGACCCAAATCGCAGTGCTTGAAGCTGAGCCTGCGCACCCGCCGTGGGTAAGCTCCCTGCGCGTCTCTGCCACGCATCTGCGTTCCCGCAACTAAATTCCTCTTCCAGCCCAGACCCAAATCGCACGGCTTGGAGCTCAGCCCGCACACCTGTCACGGATGAGCTCCCTGCGCCCCTCTGGCCCGCCACTACGTTCAAGCAACTAACTTCCTGTTCCAGCCCAGATCCACTGCGCCCCTCTGCCCCTTGTCTGCATTCCTGAAACTAACTTCCTGTTCCAGCCCAGACCCAAATCGCACCGCTGGGAGCTGAGCCTGCGCACTCGCGGTGAGTAAGCTCCCTGCGCCCTTCTGGCCAGCCTCTGCGTTCCCGCAACTAACTTCCTGTTCGAGCTCAGACCCAAATCCCAGTGCTGGGAGATGAGCCGGCGCACCCGCCGCGGGTAAGCTCCCTGCGCCCCTCTGGCCCGCATCTGCGTTCCCGCAACTAACTTCCTGTTCCAGCCCAGACCCACTGCGCGCCTCTGCCCCACCTCTGCATTCCTGCAACTAACTTACTCTTCGAGCCCAGACCCAAATCCCAGCGCTTGGAGCTGACCTTGCGCACCCGCCGCGGGTAAGCTCCCTGCACCCCTCTGCCCTGCATCTGCGTTTCCGCAACTAACTTCCTGTTCCAGCCCAGACCAAATTCGCACGCTGGGAGCTGAGCCTGTGCACCCGCCGGTAAGCACCCTGCGCCCTCTGCCCCACCTCTGCATTCCTGCAACTAACTTCCTGTTCCAGCCCAGATCCACTGTGCCCCTCTGCCCCACCTCTGCGTTTCTGCAACTAACTTCTTCCAGCCCAGACCCAAATCGCAGCGCTGGGAGGTGGGCATGCGCACCAGACGAGGGTAAGCTCCCTGCAGCCCTCTGCCCCTCCTCTCTGTTCCCGAACCTAACTTCCTGTTCCAGCCCAAACCCAAATCGCACACTGGGAGCTGAGCGTGTGCACCCGCCGATGGTAAGCTCCCTGGGCGCCTCTGCCCGGACTCTGCATTCCCGCAATTAACTTCCTGTTCTAGCCCAGTCCCAAATCTCAGCGCTGGGAGCTGAGCTTGCACACCCGCCGCGGGTAAGCTCCCTGCGCCCCTCTGTCCCGGTTCTGCGTTCCCTCGACTAACTTCCTGTTCCAGCCCAGACCCAAATGGCAGTGCTGGGAGCTGAGCCCGCGCGCCCGCCGGGGGTAAGCTCCCTGCACCGCTCTGCCGCGCCTCTGCATTCCCGCAACTAAATTCCTGTTCTAGCCCTGACACAAATTGCACCGCTCGGAGCTGAGCCTGCGCACCCGCTGCGGGTAAGCTCCCTGTGCCCCTCTGCCCAGCCCCTGCGTTCCCGCAACTAACTTCCTGTTCCAGCCCAGACCCACTGCACCCCTCTGCCTAACTTCTGCGTTCCCGCAACTAACTTCCTCTTCCAGTCCAGACCCAAATTGCACCGCTGTGAGCTGAGCCTGCGCATCCGCAGTGGGTAAGCTCCCTGCGCCCCTCTGGCCCACCTCTGCGTTCCCGCAACAAACTTCCTGTTCCAGACCAAACCCACTGCGCAACTCCGCCCCACCATTGCATTCCCTCAACTAACTTCGTGTTCCAGCCCAGACCCAAATCGCACCGCTGGGAGATGAGCCTTCGCACCCGCTGCGAATAGGCTCCCTGTGCCCCTCTGCCCAGCCTCTGCGTTCCCGCAACTAACTTCCTGTTCCAGCCCTGACCCAAATAGCACAGCTGGGAGGTGAGCCTGCGCACCCGCCTTGGGTAAGCAGCCTGCGAACCTCTGCCCCGCCTCTGCGTTCCCGCAACTAATTTACTGTTCCAGCCCAGACCTACAGCGCCCCTCTGTCCCACCTCTGCGTTCCCGCAAATAACATCCTGTTGCAGCCCCGACACAAATCACAGGGCTGGGAGCTGAGCCTGCGCACCCGCCACGGGTAAGCTCCCTGCGCCCCTCTGCCCTGCCTCTGCGTTCTCGCAACAAACTCCCAGTTACAACCCAGACCCCCTGCGCCACTCTGCCCCACCTCTGCGTTCCCACAACTAACTTCCTCTTCCAGCCCAGACCCAAATCGCAGCGTTGGGAGCTGAGCCTTCGCACCTGCGGCGGGTAAGCTCCCTATGCCCCTCTGCCCAGCATCTGCGTTCCGGCAACTAACTTCCTGTTCCAGCCCAGACCCAAATCGCAGCGCTGGGAGCTGAGCCTGCGCACCCGCCGCGGGTAAGCTCCCTGCGCCCCTCTGCCCCGCGTCTGCTTTCCCGCAACTAACTTCCTGTTCCAGCCCTGACCCACTGCGCTCCTTTGCGCCACCTTTGCGTTCCCTCAACTAACTTCGTGTTCCAGCCCACACCCAAATCGAACCGCTGGGATCTAAGCCTGCGCACCCGCCGCGGGTAAGCTCCCTGCGCCCCTGTGCCCCGCCTCTGTGTTCCCACAACTAACTTCCTGTTCCAGCCCAGACCCCCTGCGCCCCTCCGCCCTACCTCTGCGTTCCAACAAATAACATCCTGTTCCAGCCCAGACCCAAATTGCAGCGCTGGGAGCTGAGCCTGCGCACTTGCCACGGGTAAGTTCCCTGCGCCCCTCTGCCCCAACTCTGCGTTCCCGCAACTAACTTCCTGTTCCAGCCCATACCAACTGAACCCCTCTGCGCCACCTCTGCGTTCCCGCAAATAATATCCGGTTCCAGCCCAGACACAAATCGCAGCGCTGGGAGCTGAGCCTGTGCACCTGCCGCGGGTAAGCTCCCTGCGCCCCTCTGCCCCGACTCTGCGTTCCCACAACTAACTTCCTGTTCCAGCCCAGACCCACAGCGCCCCTCCGCCCCAAGTCTGTGTTCCCGCAAATAACATCCTATTCCAGCCCAGACACAAATCGCAGCTCTGGGAGCTGAGCCAGCGCACCTGTCGCGGGTAAGCTCCCTGCGCCCCTCTGCCCTGCCTCTGCGTTCCAGGAACTAACTTCATGCTCCAACTCAGACAGACTGCACCGCTCTGCCCCACCTCTGCGTTTCCGCAAATAATATCCTGCTCCAGCTCAGACCCAAATCGCAGCGCTGGTAGCTGAGCCCGCTCACCCGCCGCGGGTAAGCTCCCTGCGCGCTTCTGGCTCGCCTCTACGCTCCCGCAACTAACTTCCTGTTCCAGCCCAGACCCACTGGGCCCCTCTGCACTGCCTCTGCGTTCCCGCAACTAACTTCCTTTTCCAGCCCAGACTCAAATCGCACCGCTGGGAACTGAGCCTGCGCACCCGCCACGAGTAAGCTCCCTGCGCCCCTCTACCCCGCCTCTGCGTTTCCGCAACTTACTTCCTGTTTCAGCCCAGACCCAAATCACACCGCAGTGAGCTGAGCCTGCGCACCCGACGCGGGTAAGCTCCCTGCACCCCTCTGCCCCGCCTGTGCGTTCCCGCTACTAAATTCCTGTTCCAGCCCACACAGAAATAGCATTGCTGGGAGCTGAGCCCACGCACCCGCCGCGGGTAAGCTCCCTGCGCCCCTCTGCCCCACCTCTGCGTTGCTGCTACTAAATTCCTGTTCTAGCCCACACAGAAATAGCATTGCTGGGAGCTGAGCCCGCGCACCCGCCACGAGTAAGCACCCTGCGTCCCTCTGCCCCATCTCTGCGTTTCCGTAACTAACTTCCTGTTCCAGCCCAGACCCAAATTGCACCGCAGGGTGCTGAGTCTGCGCACCCGCCGCGGGTAAGCTCCCTGCGCCCCTCTGCCCCGCCTCTGAGTTGCCGCTACTAAATTCCTGTTCCAGCCCACACCGAAATAGCATTGCTGGGAGCTGAACCCACGCATCCGCCGCGGGTAAGCTCCCTGCGCCCCTCTTGCGCGCCTCTACGTTCCTGTAACTAACCTCTTGTTCCAGGCCAGACTCATTACGCCCTTCTGCCCAAACTCTTCATTCCCGCAACTAACTTCCTCTTCCACCCCAAACCAAGACCAAGAACAAGAAGAAGAAGGAGAAGAAGAAGAAGAAGAAGAAGAAGAAGAAGAAGAAGAAGAAGAAGAAGAACAAGAAGAAGAACAAGAAGAAGAACAAGAAGAAGAACAAGAAGACGACGAAGAAGAAAATAATAGTAAGAAGAAGACGATGAAGAGGAAAACAACAAGTAGACGAAGAAGAAGAAGAACATAAACGGAAGAAAAAGAAGATAAAAAGAAGGAGAAGAAGAAGAAGAAGAAGAAGAAGAAGAAGAAGAAGAAGAAGAAGAAGAAGAAGAAGAAAAAGACGAAGTACAAGAAGAGGAAGAAGAAGAAATAGAAAAGAAGAAGAAGATGAAGAAGAGGAAGAAGAAGAAGAAGAAAAGAAGAAGAAGAAATGCAGAAGAAGACGAAGAAGAAGAAAGAAGAAGACAATGAAGAAAAAGAAGAAGAAGAGGAAGAAGAAGAAGAAGAAGCAGAAAAGGAAAAGAAGAAGAAGAGGAAGAAGAAGAAGATGAAATAGAGGAGGAAAAGATGAAGAAGAAGAGGAAAAGATAAAGAAGAAGAACAAGAAAAGAAGTACACGACGAAGAAGAAGATGAAGAAGAAGAAGAAGAAGAAGAGGAAGAAGAAAATGAAAAAGAAGAATAGAAGAAGAAGACGAAGAAGAAGAGGAAGAAAGAGATGCAGAAGAAATAGAGGAAGAAGGAGATGAAGAAAAGAAGAAGAGGAAGAAGAAGAAGAACAAGAAGGCAAAAAAGAAGAAGAAAAAAAGAAGACGAAGAAGAAGAAGAAGGAAAGAAGAAGACGATGAAGATGAAAAGGAAGAAGAAGAAGACGACGGAGAAGATGAAAAAGAAGAGAAGAAGAAGAACATGAACAGGAAGAAAAAGAAGAGAAAAAGAAGAAGAAAAGAAGAAGACGAAAAAGAACAGGAAGATTAAGAAGAAGAAGAAACAGAAAAGAGGAAGACGATGAAGAAGAAGAGGAAGAAGAAGAGGTAGATGAAGAAGAGGAAAAAAAGAAGAAGACAAAGAAGAAGAAGAAAAACAAGAAAGAAGAAGACAAAGAAGAAGAAGAAAAGAAGAAGATGAAGAAGAATAAGAAGAAGAAAAAAAGAAGAAGATGAAGAAGAAGAAGAAAAGAAGAAGACGAAGAAGAAGAAGAGGAAGAAGTTGAAGAAGAAGAAGAAAATAAGACAACGAAGAAGAAGAACCTGAACGGGAAGAAGAAGAAGAAGAGGAAGAAGACGAAGAAAAAGAGGAAGAAGTAGTGAAAGAAGAAGAAAAGTAGAAGAAGACGAAGAAGAAGAAGTAGGAAAGAAGAAGATGATGAAGAAGAAGAGGAAGAAGAAGAAGAAAAAGAAGAAGAAGAAGAAGAAGTAGTAGAAGAAGAAGAATAACAAAAGAAGACGAAGAAGATGAAGAGGAAGAAGAAGAAGAAAAGTAGAAGAAGAAGAAAAGAAGAAGACGAAGAACATGACGAGGAAGAAAAAGACGAGAAAAAGAAGAAAAAAGAACAATAAGACGAGGAAAGAGAGGAAAAAAAGAAAACGACGAAGAAGAGGAAGAGGAAGGAGAAGAAAAAGAAAAGAAGAACAGGAAGAAGAAGAAGAAGAAAAAGGAGAAGAAGAAACATAAAAAAAGTAGACGATGAAGAGGAAGAAGAAGAAGATGAAGAAAAATAAGAAAAGAAGAAGAAAATGAAAAAGTAGAAGAGGAGGAAGAAGAGGCAGAGGCAGCGGAATAATAATAAGAAGAAGAACAAGAAGAACAAGAAGAAGAACAAGAAGAAAAGATGACGACTACGAAGAAGAACCTGAACAGGAAGAAGAAGAAGAAGAAAAAGAAATGAAAAAGACGAAGAAGAAGAAGAAGAAGAAGAAGAAGAAGAAGAAGAAGAAGAAGTAGAAGAAGAGGAAGAAGAAAAGGAAAAAGAAGAATGGAAGAAGACGAAGAAGAAGAGGAAGAAGAAGACGCAGAAGAAAAAGAGGAAGAAGCAGACGAAGAAAAGAAGAAGAGCAAGAAGAAGAAGAAGAAGAAGAAGAACAAGAAGCAAAAGAAGAAAAGAAGAAGCGGAAGACGAAGAAGAAAAAAGAAGACGAAGAAGAAGAGGAAGGAAAGAAGAAGACGATGAAGACGAAAAGGGAGAAGAAGAAGACGGAGAAAAAGAGGAAGAATTAGAAGAAGAAGAAGAAAAGAAGACAACGACGAAGAAGAACCTGAAGGGGAAGAAGAAGTAGAAGAAGAGGAAGAAGAAGAAGAAAAAGAGGAAGAAGAAGTGAAAGAAGAAGAAAAGCAGAAGAAGACGAAGAAGAAGAAGTAGGAAAGACGAAGACGATGAAGAAGAAGAGGAAGAAGAAGAATAAAAAGAAGAAGAAGAAGAAGAAGTAGAAGAAGAAGAAGAAGAAGAACAAAAGAAGAAGACGAAGAAGAAGAAGAAAAGTAGAAGAAGAAGAAAAGAAGAAGACGACGAAGAAGAAGAACATGAACAGGAAGAAAAAAAGAGAAAAAGAAGAAGAAGAAAAGAAGAAGACGAACAAGACTAAGAACATGAAGAAGAAGAAAAAGAAGAGAAAAATTGGAAAAAACAACAAGAACACGAAGAAGGAGAAGAAAAGCAGAAGACGACGAAGAAGAAGAAGAGGAAGAAGAAGAAAAAGAAAAGAAGAAGAGGAAGAAGAAGAAGAAGAAAAAGGAGAAGAAGAAAAATAAAAGTAGAAGAAGACGAAGAGGAAGAAGAAGAAGATGAAGAAAAATAAGAAAAGAAGAAGAAAATGAAAAAGTAGAAGTAGAGGAGGAAGAAGAGGCAGAGGCAGCGGAATAATAATAATAAGAAGAACAAGAAGAAGAAAAGATGACGACGACGAAGAAGAACCTGAACAGGAAGAAGAAGAAGAAGAAGAAGAAGAAGAAGAAGAAGAAGAAGAAGAAGAAGAAGAAGAAGAAGAAGAAGAAGAAGAAGAAGAAGAAGAAGAAGAAGAAGAAGAAGAAGAAGAA
>PVJA010047206.1:0-14735 GCA_004027025.1 Myocastor coypus
AAAAAAAAAAAAAAAAAAAAAAAAAAAAAGAATAACACTCCATTGCATGTGTAGTCCACAAGTTTTTTTTCCTAAATTTTAATTTTTTTAGTTAACTCATTTATCTGGAGATACTTTATTTTTTCCTTTTGCAATCACGACTAATGCTGCTCTGACCCTAGGTATAAAAATATGTGTTTGAGTTCCTGCTTTAAAAAAATATCTCCCAGGGCCTGGCGGGATGGCTCAGTGGTCTAAAGTGCCTGCTTGGGGAAGCTTGGGCGGCTTCAGGGACCGCGGTTCTATTCCCAGCACCACATGCTGCGCCAGCCCTGCCCTTGGGGCGGGCTGAGCCGGCCATGAAAATGAGTGAATAAACAAAGGTTCTGAAACAATAAATAAATAAATAAATAAATAAATAAATAAATAAATAAAATTTTAAAAATAATAAAAATTTAAAAATATCTCCCAGATTGGGCATGGTGGTGCACACCTATAATCCTAGCACTTGGGAGGTGGTAAACGGGCAGATTACTCTGAGTCCAATCTAGTAATGAGACCCTGAATACCCTGTAGACCCTTCCCTAAAAAAAAAAATAAAAAAAAAAAAGAAGCAAAAAACAAACAAACAAAAACCTTGAATTCCTTACTTTCAGGGCTGGCAAGATAGCTCAGTGGCCTAAAGTACCTGCTCAGGCAAGCTTAGGCAATTGCAGGGACTGCAGCTTGATCTCGGCATCACATGCTGTGCCAGCCCTACCCCCAGGGCAGGCTGAGCCAGCCATAATAGAAAGAAAAGGAAAGGAAAGGAAAGGAAAGGGAAGGAAAGGAAAGGAAAGGAAAGTGTTTTAAAAAAAGAAAAAAAAAAAAAAAAAGAAACCCCTCCCCTTTCCCCATAATAGGGATAGAATCTATAGCTTTTGCCCTGACCTATATCGTAGCCCCTTTTTGTTTTTATTTTGAGACAGAATCTCATTAAATTGGTAAGTTTCCCAGGCTGGCTTGAACTTGTGATCCTTCTACCTCAGCCTCCCAGAGAGATAGGATTGCAGGTATGTGCCACCATGCCAGGCTGAGTTCTTGATTTCAGTTCCTTTGTGTATGCAACCCAAAATGGAACTGTTAGATCAGATGGTAATTCTATTTTTTACTTTTTAAAGAAATGCCATATGTTTCCTATAGCAGTCCCATTTGCTGCTGTAGCCCTGTAGTAGTGTGATGGTGTCCTCCACAGACTCAAAATTTGGTTCCAATGTCAAATCCAGTGAATATGTGTGTGGCCCTTCATCACACTGCTACAGGGCCACAGCAGCAAATGGGACTGGACAGGCTCAGCCCCTTCATCACTGGGGCCTCAGACAACTGAGGCAAAGAGTGTCATTGTCTTTTCACCATTCATTTTGCCATTATAACACTTATAATTACATTTGAAGGTACTATTTTCACAGCTTATTTATTTTTCATGGCCAAGACAAATCTAAAAACTCTTAAAGAGCTTTATACCTTAAAAGTTCCAAAATGGTGGCTTATATTACCTTACGTTTTTTGCTTCTAAGCAGCTCCTGCATTCTTTTGGGAGTTGGGAATCGTTTTTTGTCCCAAGTGAAGTACCTCTTGCCCTCAGTATGCTCTATGTCCAGCCATATGACATCATAAGGAATGTCATGCTCATCAAATCCTGTGTCCACTGCCCTGACATCCTGCTCATCCTCGTAGTTCCAGCGGCACTGGTGGTACCCCAAGGAAAAAAGAGGGGGCATGGCTTGAGTACCTAAAAGGGAAACATGACATCTGAGTCAGCAATCATCACAGTAATCATTATTCTTTTTTTAGTAATCATTAGTCTTTGGTAAGCATTTCCTCAATGTGTGCAGGTTACTGAGCACTCAGGTTGACTTTACAGATAGAAGATCAAAGACAGGAAACTTAGTCTCTCCTTTCAAGAAAGTCACAATTTGGGTGATAAGGCAGGAGTGTAAATAAAATACTTAGCCCTGCACTTAGAAGGCAGAGGCAAGAGGATTGTCACAAGTTTGAGGCCAGCCTGTGTACACAGTGTGTTCGAGGCCAGTCTGAATTACATAGCAAGACCCTGCCTCAAAACAAAAACAAAAACAAACAAAAAAACTAAATCAAAACAAAAAATAAAAACAAAGTGCTTTGCCCTTAGGTATAATTGCTATATTAAAGGTATCAGTCTAAAGTTTTGGGAACACAAAGAGGTTAATAAATTCTGCCTGCGGGACCAGCCAAATAGCTCAGTGGATTAAAACGCCTGCTTTTAATGACTCAGGGGCCAGGGGTTTGATCCCCAGCCTGCCATGCTGGCCCTGCCCCTAGGGCACTGAGATGGCAATTGAGACTGGGCGTGGTGGCATGAACCTGTAATCCCAGCTCATGGGAGGCCAAGCACAGGAGGATCACTACCAGTCTGATCTAGTAATGAGACCCTGTAGACACTGAGACCCTGTCCTAAAATACAAAATAAATATTTGTTCTTTCATTTGAGATAGGGTCTCACTATGCATGCAGTTCAGGCTGGCCTTGAGCTCACTTTTTGTAGCCCAGGCTGGTCTCAAACTCACACTGATCCTCCTGCCTCAGCCTCCCAAGTGCTGGGATTATAGGCATGTGCAACCATGCCTGGCTCCAATAAATAAATAAATAAATAAATTCATTCTGCCTGTGGTGAAATGGGGTCTTGAGAGGTATCATTGAGTAGGTGATCATGGTTTGGATCTTGAAGAATAAGGAGGAATATCCCAGATAAGGAGAACAAATAGAGTATTCTAGGTATAGGAAATAATATAACAGGCTTAGGTAAAAATAAATGCCACAGGGAAAGGGAGACCAGAGAAGATGGAACTAAAGACAGTCAGCTTTTAAAGGATCCTTGGTCTGGGTTAGGAATTTTGAATCTTCTTTTATAGGAGGCCAACAAAAATTTGGTCAAGTGTAACCTTGGCAGACTTGTTTTATACAGTTAAGTGAGGGGCTGGACATGTAGCTAAGTGGTAGAGCACTTGCCTACCACTAGCATGAGTGAGGCCCTGGGTTTGTCTCATAATATGACTTAAGAATTATCAGGAAATATTATAAAAACATCCTGGAAGATTTCTGGTAGACCATTTGTATTTTTCTCCTAAAATCTCACTAAAGTCAGAGTAAATAAAATAAGGAATAAAGCTATAAAAGAAAATGGAAGAGGAATCATTTCAATAAAAATTTACAAGTTGATAGGCAGAGGAAGGATGGTGACTGCTGACACAGCAAGGGCAGCTTGCCCAGAGTGCTTGTGAGGGGGATGCTGATGAGAAGAGTTGTCCTGGCTCCTAGATATGGCTGCAACGGCAGAATACCCTGTTTGCCTCCACAACACTAGCACGCAAGGCATTCAGGCTCACAGAGCTTCCAAGCAGAACTGCATTGAGGAAAAGCTCTAAAATTAGAGACAGGAACTCAAATTAAAAACAAAACAAAACAATAAAAAGATCTTCAGTAAACAGGGACAGTGTAAGGAACCAATCAAAACCTTATCATTAACATCTCTAGAGCTGAAAAGGAATACTGTGTCCCTAAGTAAGACTAGGCTACTTCTGGGTGTGGTGGTGCATGCCTATGATCCCAGCAATTGAGAGGCTGAGGCAGGAGAATCGATGAGAGTTTGAGACCAGCCTGGGCTAGAAAAGTGAGCCCAAGGCCTGCTGAACTGCATGAGACCCTGCCTCAAAAAAGCCAAAAAAAGCCAAAAAAAAAAAAAAAAAAAAAGACATAAAATAAGCACAAGCTGGCTGGTGGGATAGTTCAGTGGTGTAAAGTGCCTGTTTAGGCAAGTTTAGGTAAATGCAAGGATGACAGTGTGATCCCTGGGCACCACATGGTGTGCCAGCCCTTCCCCCAGGGTGGGCTAAGCCAGCCACAAAACAAAACTAACTAACAAAAACTAAGCACAAGCTAATAGAGACAAGGAAGAATCAGAGGATAAGAAAGTACTCCTAGACATTAGAAATAAGACAAAAGCCTGAAAGAGAATTAAGAACACCACTCAGAAAATAGGAAATAGGAAAAAGGTTGTAAAATCAAAAGAGGAGAAAGAGAAAATGGAGGGAAAAAATTATGAATAATACACAACTGTTTCCCACAGCTAAACAACACAAATCTCAAAACTGAAAGGGCCTGGCACAATAATTACTTTAAAACGCTTGCATTGAGGAATTTCATCTAAAATTTCAGAATATTAAAGAGTGGTATTTCAGAAAGAAAAGATAGGGATATGTAAAGGAACAGAATTAAGTATAGTTTTAGAGGAGGAAGCCAGAAGTTAGTAGGAAAACTAAAATTCTGCACAAAGAATTTTCAATTTGTCCAGCCAAATTATCAACCAAGGGAGAAGACAGTAAAAAATATGGCTTTATATCTGAAAGGAGGCAAAAGTATGTGTTATGGTTTGTGTATAGGTGTCCCTGAAAAGCCTCATGCAGTCATTTGGCAGCTTATGGAATTTGTAATTGATTAGAATTTTAATTGATTATTGTGGTTGTGGGTGTTGCACCTCCCCTGGGGCAGGTGATTTGCATTTCAATGTAAAGGCAGACAAGTTAGCTTGAGCTCCTGCTACTTGCTCTCCCTTCACTCTCTTTCCTGCTCTTAGCTGCTACCATGAAAGACTGCCCTCTGCCTTGTGCCACTCAGCATTGGAGCCAGCTGAATATGGACTGAAACCTCCAGTAACTGTGAGCTAAATAAACCTTTCCTTCCCTGATTTTGAATGTTGGGTATTTGTCCCAGTAACGAGAGAAGAGTAACTAAGACAGTATGCATCTCCATTTACTTATGGCTTCTTTCAGGAATATTTTGCAGTTTTTCATTATCTACATCTTTCACTTCTGCTATAGCTTAGATCTGGAATATTTCCCGAAGGCCCATGGACTTGGTCCTCAGATAGGCATGATGGGAAGTATTAGAGACTTCAAGAGGTGGAGCTTAGAGGTCTTTAAATCTTTGGAGCCTGATCACCAAAGGGACCATGGAACCCCACTATCTTCTCTCTCTTTTGTATCCTGGCTGTAACATTAGTGTTCTACTTCACTGTGCATTTCCACCATGACATGTTGACTTGCCACTAGGCCAAAGGAATGGGCCAATCAGTGATGCACTGAAACCTCCAAAACTGTTAGCCAAAATAAACTTCTGCTTGTAAGCCTTAGGGATCCATTACAGCTATGGAAAGTTGACTAATATAACTTCTTTGGTTAAGTTTATTTCTAGGTATTTTACTTTTTTGGATGGTAGTATAAATAGAATTGTTTTCTTAATGTCTTTTTAAGATTATTTCATTGATAGTGCATAGAAACACAATTGATTTTTGAGCTTTGATCTTGGTATTTTGAAACTTTGCTGAATTTATAGCTCCAGTAGGTTTTTTTTTTTTTTGAGAAATGTTAAATATTCTTTATTTAGTATTATACATACACCACACTAAAATGCCTTTCAGTAAGTAAAAGGCAGCACTTTTTAGATACAGTGAATTCTAATTAAATTTTCATAGTCAAGACCAAAAATATAGATATAGTTTTCTTGTCTCCAACCACTCCCTTTAACAGGCTAATAAACACAAACTGAAACGGGGGAGTCTTGCTTAGTTTTGAGACAGTGAAACATTCTTCTAGTATTTAAACATATTCACATAACCAGTTATATAAATATAAAACCAACCTTCAATAGTTTTGAAATGACATCCTCAATCTTTGTGAAAAGTTGAACATCACTAATCAAGTTCAACCACATATTTAGAAGGGAAATCAGTGATAGTATTTGTTGAACTGGAATTACTATGAAAACTTGAAAAAAAGATATCCATTTTTAACTATAAGCCAATTTTATTTAAATCAGGACTGTCCAACAAAAATATTCTGTCAGCCACTCATGATCTGAATTCTGGTGTATGAGATCTATCAAATTATGGTACACATACAAAAGCCATGAGACATTTCTGTTTTGTAATAAATAAGGCAGTGACTATTACTCATTAGTAGCCTTTTTGAGGTAAGCTATTAAGTCTGCCCTTTCTCCCTTCTTCTTGATGCCAGCAAACATCATTTTTGTTCCAGGGATGTACTTCTTGTGATTCTCCAAATACTCCATCAATGTATCCTCTCCCCAGGTGATACCTTTGTTCTTGTTGGCATCTGTGTAAGAGAATCCAGCAGCCTGACCTGTCTTCTGCCCAAAGAGTCCATGGAGATTTGGCCCGGTCTTGTGCTTGCCTCCCTTCTCAACAGTGTGGCACTGCGCACATTTCTGTACAAAAATTTTCTTGCCTTTCTCAACATCACCCATTTTTAAACCTGATGTGGTTTCTGCGCCGGGTGGTCACTGCTGTTCCCTCGCTACCAAAAAGAAAGCTCCTGATCAGAAGCCTGATGTCCTGCTCTCTCTCCAGTAGTTTTTTTTTTTCCCCCTTTAGTGGGTTCTTTGAGGTTTTTCATATGTTGGATCATATGTCTTAGTCACTTTCTTCATTGCTGGGATAAAATATCTACCCACAAATAGGTGATACCCACAGATTAAAGGAAGAGAAGTTATTTTGGATCATGTTTTATAAATTTCATTTGTGTTGACCTGTATGGTCAACACCGTGGTGAAAGGGCCTGGTCAGAGGAAAACTGCTCACCTCATGGTGGCTAGGAAGCAGTACACAAAGTGAGAAGCCAGGGAGGGATATAGAGCCTCCAAGACCATTCTCCCCAGTACACCAACTCTTCTGACGAGGCTCCAGCTCTAACAGCACATTTAGTTATAAACTCATCAATGAACTGACCTAGCAATGAATACAGCATCTCAGTGACATAACCACATCCCAAAAGCCCTGCCAGTGATCACATGAGGCTTTAGGGCTCTTTTGAGGCAAATATCGAACCACAGTACTCCATCCTGACCGAGACTTGATATTTTTTAAAGGTAAAATGCTTTATTGCTAAAGCAATTGTGGTTTATTTTGTTTTATAAATGAGTGGAATTTTTTTTTTTTTTTTTTTTTTTAGGACCAGGGCTTGAACTCATGCCCTTGTGTTTGCTAGGCAAGCGTTTATTCTACTGAGCTATTTCCCTGGCCCCTATGAGTGGAATATTTTAACACAGAAGAAAACATTCAAAAGCTTAGGCTGGGCTATTTGTCATCTGAGTCTGTGGTAGATTAACACTCACAGATTAAATGCCCCATGAAAGGCAAATGGAAAGTATTAGGGGTTAGGGAGTACAAAGTTCTATATCCAGGGTGATGTTTAACATAAGTGAATGTGTAGAAGGGAGGAGGAGGAATGCTTGCTATTTAAAATGCTGAAGTTGTTCGTAAACTCTATAGGGTGTAAAACAAAAATTAACTCACAGTGATAATATATAAGAAAAAGGAAATCCAATGGAACTGAAAGGGTTCTACATGCACATACCTGTCAGGCATGAGTATTGCTTGAAGACATCAGAAGGGGTTGGTCCTGTCAGCAGAAAAACATCAATGATTCCACTCTCAGATATCCAGTGCACATTGGTTCTACATCTGATTTTTTGTTTAGCAGCAGTTGGGCCCATCTGGGTCAGTACATTCTGGAAAAGGAATGGAATGAAAATCTGAGAAATTTCTCTCTAATCTACAATACCCAATTGTATGTTTATCTGTTTCTTTAGTATTACTGACATTCACTGATTACATTCTAATACTTTGTTTTGTTTTGTTTTGATGGGACTAGGGTTCAAACTCATGACCTTGCACTTGCCAGGCAGGCACTTGTGCCACGGAGCTATCTCCCTGGCCCCTATATTTCAATACTTTTGGTGGCAGAAATTTGCGTCCACAAAAAAGAGCTCTAGCTACCATGCAAACTTTGTGTTTCTTCCGTAAGTAGGACATGCAGCCACGATTCACAGCTCACCTCTACAGCAGGCTCTGTATTGATTTCAACTAGTGTTTCCGAGGCATTCATCCAGAAAATGCCTATAGTTCTGCCCAGTTTGTGGGCCAGGAGATAAGGCACTGAACCATAAATGCCCATTTTGTCATGTATTTGATATCCATAGACATCCAGGTTATAAAGACGGTAAGCATCTCCATCCCTGAAACAACAATAAGGACCACCGTAAATTACCACCAAATATGTTTTGTTCATGAATAGCACACTTACCAGTTCCCAAAATGTTCCCTGAACCAATCTGGGTGAATATGACACTCTGTGTTTGGTTCCTTTAGCACCCCTATCTCTTAGGTTTCCTTTCTAAATATCTCTTGTGAGGGGAGATTTGTCTCCTGCGATACCTCTACACACTAAGCATTCTCTGGTGTATTTCATGAGTAGTTCTCTGTAGCTAGAACAAAAGTAGATATTTTAACATGCTTCCCCACAGCTGATCAGGGAAAGATCAGGAACTGAATTGGGGTGGGGTGGGGTACAGAGCCAGACTGACGTGAGAGCAGCACAGTTTCTGAAGGAATTCTCATTATACACACCTGTCAGGTGAACAATTCAGAGACCTGGCACCCTTGGCCAGGCTCTGTTTCTCTCTGTCTCTGCTCCTGTCTCTCATTTTTCCCGTCTGAGTTTGATGGCTCTCAGATCTGTTTGTTGCTATAAGCCTGAAATGATGTCCCTGAGGAATCACAGCTAATATGAGATGCCAATGCCACACCTTTCAGCTCTCTGGCTTACTGTTTTTTTTTTTTTTTGGGGGGGGGGGGGTTGGTCAGTGATCTTTCACAGTGCATTTTCCCAAAGTTCCATAAAAATTTCCTGCAAGGTAAGCAAGAGACTTAGAGAGAAAGATCTCTTCCTTGCTTCAATCACAGCAGCTTCCTATTTTTGATTCTTCTGTATTATTCAGTATTGTAGTTTTTGTAGTTGTTTAACTTTTACTAAAAAAATTTGTAAAGTTCTGCTTTGAGTAATCACTCAAGGAAGGTTCCTAAAGTTCTACAAATACTGTTAAACCAGAGTGCCTATAAGAATTTTTGTTTTCATTTACCTAGTATTTTTAAGTTGGTGTGACTCTGCATGCTGTGGGATCCCATAGACATGTTCAAATCCATGCAAGGAGAAATCTAAGCCAATGGAGGAAGGACCTGTAAAGACCAGAATGCTGATTACATTTTGCTTCTTAATGGGACCATCAATTAAGGAGATTCTATTGACCCTGAATATAGCAAGATGACCAAACTAGTGTTAGGGAGACACTGGTCTAGTCTCTGGCCCTGTAAGAGACTGTATTCAGGTACTGTTAGAACACCAGGCAAAACTCCAATCACTTACTCATGTTGCCTTAACTGTGTGCTGAAGCTGTGTCCTTATTTATAATAAATGTATGCCTGTTTGCTACCTTAAAATACAGTTATAATGTTTTAGGTTCTTTTCCTTACTGGAATTTTTGTAAAACACATCTTTACTTCTTTCCTTTTTTTTTTTTTTTTTTTTTCATTTATGTATTTGGTACAAGGTCTCGCTATACAACTTGGACTCATAGTGATCCTCCTGTTTTCAGCTTCCCCAGCACTGGGATTACAGGCTGCACTACATGCTCAGCCAGCTCACCCAGAAGGGCTGGCACAGCATGTGAGGCTGGCACAGCACGAGGGACCAGGAATCAAATCCTGGTCCCTGTGCTTGTCAAAGCAAGTGCTTAGTCTGCTGAGCTATCCTGCCAGCCCTTACTTCTTTACTTTGGAGAGCAGACTATTGAACACTTTTAATCTTTGCTAGGTGAATAAATATCTTCTACACGGTTACTAATTCTTATTGTTAGCCTTGTCTCATGGTTTCCTGTAAGAACTGTCATGTCAAGGATAACCAAGAAGGCCTTTCCTAGCTCCTCAAAATACTATTTTCTTGTAATTCTACACATATTTCCTTCAAATAAACACAAGGTCCTTTATTTCACCATTATTTTAGAGGTATGGGAAAAGTGCAAGTAACTAGACATATAAAGTTGACTTAAATTTACATTTATATTAAAGTATCTGAAACCAAATGGTCCTTACTTGTAGGAGTTTGTGTAAAGAGAAGGTTTAAAATATTTTGTTATAGAAAGGAGAGCCTAAACACTACTCCCTACTTAAAAAAAATTTCTACATTCTTTAAACCTTGCCAATAGTGGCAAACCTATGGCATGCATACTACAGTGGGCTGTTTATACTAGTGACAGCTCTAAAAGGTTTGCCATCACTGTACTGTACTGTAAATATAAATGGAACAATGAGTCTCAAGAGGTCCAGGAAGGTTTGTTATTCTATAGGATAAGCAGAAAGAAGGAAAGTAAGGTTTTTTTTGTTTTTTTTTTTTTCATTTTGAGACAGGGTCTTGGTATGCAGTTCAGGCTGGCCTTGAGCTCACTGTTGTAGCCCATTCTGGTCTCGAACTCGCACTGATCCTCCTGCCTCAGCCTCTCAAGTGCTAGGATTACAGGCATGTGCCATCACGCCCAGCCAGGAAAGTAAGTATTTTTTAAACCACATAACTCCATGTAGCAGAAAAGAACCTCCTAAAGGAACAAACTCTAACTCCACCTCCTGTAAATGCTAATAGATAAACTTTATTGGATTAAGAAACACCTCACTGATTAGTAGTGCATGCTCCTGGGCATGTTATGGAGGTATAAACACATACTGCACATGGGCCCTCTCTGGTTTTTCTAAGGTGGTGCTCCCCATTATCCTCCCAGTCACCATGAAATAAGCAGCTTTGTTTCTCCATGCCTTCTGCCATGATAGGCCTGCTTTGGAGTCAGTTGACCATGACTGAGTTCCCCAAAGTGTAAGCTAAATTAAACCTTTCCTCTCCTAAGCTGTGGGCATTAGGTATCATGTCCAACAATGGGAAAGATGACTAATACAATGAGAAGCATCACAGATGGGTATGTGACATCTATGGAAATGACAGCAGGACATGAAAAAGGCCAAGAACCACTGAATCAGAATATTTGATCTGGATTGGAGACATAGCTCAGTGGCACAAGTACCTGCCTGCCATATACAAGGTCCTGAGTTCAATTTCTGGTACCACCCCCCACAAAAGAATATTAGATCTGATAAGCTCAAGAACTTAGCTTCCCATAACTTAAATCCTATAAAAATGGAATATGAATAGCTGGGCATGCCTGGAAATGCCTAAAATCCCAGCACTCTGGGAAATGGAAGCAAGAGTCAGCCTGGGCAACTTTATGACATAGTGAAACCCTATCTCAATGTAAAAAAGGTCTGGAGCCCTGGGGAGGGATATAGTTCAATATGAAGGGTTCGACTGGGTTTAATTCCCAGTCTCTAACACACACACACACACACACACACACACACACACACACACACACACCACACACAAAGTAGAGCTTGTAACTAATATACTGGATAATGCAAATAATGTGTTGTCCTAGACCTGTTCCTGAGACTATGAGTTACAGGTGGGCTACACTTTTCTCACACTACCTACTACATGCATAGAATCACCACTTATCTGTTGTGATGCATACGGAAAGATAAACCCAATTCTGAGATTTTTGCTCATCTTATGAAAGTTACTTGTTTTAAGTGCTAAAGTACAAAGGACTTACAGATATTTAGCCATTTTGGAAATGATGTTTTAATACTACTCCAGTTTTAACTTACCATTAGCTTTGACGTCCATGAAATTTCCAAATTTCTCTTCCCATAGACCTACATCCTCTTGATCTTCCTGGCGGTATAAAAGGGGTGCAAATTGAGCTTAATGAAGTGCAACAAACAGAATTACCACTAAAGCATATTTGGTTTATTAAAAAATAAGACTAGGAAAATGAGTTCATGTTCTAGAAGACCAACTTATATGAAGGCAATGTATTTCACAAATCAAATCTTTAACATAAACATCAATAATCATCCATATGAACTATAGCTGCCATATATATTTTTTTGAATTTTAAAATTTTATTTACTTATTTTTTCTTGTTTCAGAACATTTGTTTATTTATTCACTCATTTTTATGGCCAGCTCAGCCCACCCTGAGGGCAGGGCTGGTGCAGCATGTGGTGCCGGGGATCGAACCGCGGTCCCTGAAGCCACCCAAGCTTTCCCAAGCAGGCGCTTTAGACCACTGAGCCATCCTGCTGGGCCCCTGCCATATATTTTTTGTGATAAAATATGTATAACATGTAATTTACCATTTTTAAGACTATACTTCACTGGCATTAAGCATAGTTACTCTGTTGTGTGATGGAATTATCACCAATCTATCTCCAGAACTGCTATGTTTCCTAAAAGGACCCTCCCTAGTCACTGTGAATAGTGCTGCTATTCACAGTGGTATATACCCTTGTGGGTATATATCCCTGTATTTTGGGTATATAACTAGAATTCCAATTGATTAATCAGATTTTTAATTTTTTTCTTTGTGACAGGGTCTCACTCTATAATTCAGACTGGCCTTACACTCACTATGTAGCTCAAGCTGGCCTCAAACTCATGGCAACTTTCCTATCAGCTTCCTGAGTGCTGGGATTACAGGTATGTGCCACCACGCCTGGTTAGATTTTAATTGTTTAGTCATTTGACATGAGTATCTTTGTACACGCTAAAATGATCTAAAATCATTTTGAAAAAAGTAATCTTCACATATGTAAAAAGTATTTTTATTATACATTATGACACAAAGCATTGAGAATCACGTAAAATCTGTTTTGAGAGACTCTAGTTTTTTTTTTTCCTCCTGAGATAGGCACTTTTTTCCCCTACTTCAATTAATTGGCTAGATTGCTGGCTATACACTGTGTTGGTTTGAGAAGCCAAGTTCGCTGGCATCGCAATAACTGCTCAGATCCACAAACCTGTAATCTAGAGCTGTATGCTTTTCAGCTTTAAAAGTCTTTCCCCTAGTAAAATGAAGTTTAAAAAACTTGTACAAAAGAAATGCATATTTCTTTAAAATGAGCTCTTCAAGATACTATTTTCATACTTAAAGTTTTTGTGAAGTGTATGTTTACATTTTTTAAAATATCACACTGAAATCCTCAAGATAATACTTATTATTTTGGGTCCATGAATGGGCTTCAGAGTGTGATCTCCCTCAGACAATACGTAATTAAATTATTTTCTATAGAGATGATTCAGAGCCTTCATGAAATTCTTGCAAAGGGTTTGTGGTTCAAAAATCACTGTAATTACAGAACTTAAGTGGTTGAGGCAGGAAGATGTGTTTTAGTCCCACTTACTAAACTCTGTGAGACCTTGTGTCAAAATAAGAAAAAACTGAAAGGGCTGGGAATGTAGTTCAGTGTGAAGGTGCTAGGTTCAATTACCAGCATCATAAAATAACAGCAACAACAACAACATTGCATAAGCTATCTAATTAGGCATCTCCTCAAAAGCTGATTTGAGATTTTAATCATAGTTCTGTATAAAGCTGTGCATTTATCTTTATTTGAAAATAGGAAAAAATTCTCTTATGCTTATCACTATGGATCAGTTCTTAATAAAAAGAAGCATTTAGGGCTAGGAATGTAGCTCAGGGGTACAGCACTTGCTTAGCATGTACGAAGTCCTTATCAAACTATTATTTTATGACTTCAGGTAGCCATAGGTATTATCAGGCTTCTCTTAAGATTTATGTGGCTGTGGGGGCCCAGCGGGATGGCTCAGTGGTCTAAAGCGCCTGCTTGGGGAAGCTTGGGTGGCTGCAGGGACTGCAGTTCGATCCCTGGCACCACATGCTGCGCCAGCCCTGCTCTTGGGGCGGGCTGAGCCGGCCATAAAAAATGAGTGAATAAACAAACAAATGTTCTGAAACAAGAAAAAAATAATAAATAAAATAAAAAATTCTTTAAAAAAAAGATTTATGTGGCTGTGGATGAAGACAAGATTTCTAGAGTTTCTATTCTTTACAATTCAGCCAGAAATCTTTTCAATACTGAAATAAGACTATATATTTTTGCTGCTTAGAACCTTTCTATAGTTTTCATTTGTTCTCAGGATAAGTTTAAACAGGTTAACATGACTCATAATGTAAACTCCATGACACAACAGAGGACTTAAGACTTATTTGATGATGGGCTACCAATGCCTGAACAGTGCCTGACACATAGGTGCCGCTGAATAAGGTAGTTACTGACACTGAAGAACACCTGCCCATCTCTAGCCTATTACCTGTCTTCCCTTTCTTGCTTTGGTAAGTAGTTTTCCACCCCTCCAGAAACAATTTATTTTTACTGGTTAACGTATATGAGTACATCAGTTTCAACTTTAATATTACTTCCTTTGGAAGGTTTTTTTCTAGACCCTTATCTTAAATTAGGTCCCTTGTACTCTCACAGCACCTTTCTGGAAAACTCCTTTTGTTCCTATTTACTCAATGTCTGTTTTTCTCAAGAAACTGGGCAAGTTCAAAGAGGACTGGTTTGGTATTTGTTTCATTCAGGGTTGATTATCTTTGCCTAATGTAACACCTAGCAAAAAACAAGTACTTGGGATGAATCTGATTTTATAAATAACTCCATGAATGAATCAATAAGATGATAAGGAGAGCAAGAGACAGGTGATTCCATTTCTTTCTTTTTTTTTTTTTTTTTGCTTTAAACAATTTATTTAACTGAAATGGATTTACATTTGTTTCTGAAGTGACTTCCATTTATTTGGATACATCTTTTCCCAATGGTGATTTACAAGATCTTCAAGCCAATATAAATATTTTATAAATATTTGGGTATACACCTGCACAATACCTCAGCAATACTTTTCAGCAAGAAAACACTG
>PVJA010047207.1:0-14774 GCA_004027025.1 Myocastor coypus
TTTCCTAATTTTGTCTGTTATGTCTATTGAGCTTATAGTTTCAAACTTCTTTGTTTTTATTTATAAGCCTTCCATCAAGTTTTAAAAATCTGATCGGTAAGATTTACAGTCCTTTTTTTACTGCTTTTAATTTTACTTTTCACTTATTTAAACATATTAAACTTGCTGATTTTTAAACCTGAATAAACCAGTATCTATAGAATTTTTGTTTCATCCCGAAGTTTATTGTTTCTGTTGATTCTAGCTATTGGTGGCCTGTTTCTTCAGATGTTTTGTTATTTTTCAAACTGTGAATGTATACTCTTAGCACTTTTGTGCAAATTCTTTGAAACTTGTTTCAGAGTCCAGCTGTATTCGCCGCTGCCAAGGCTTGGGGTGGGGAAAGCAGTGTGCTCCCCGCGGCGGCTGGCTGGAGCTCCTCGGGGTGCTCTTGGCATGGACCCCGCACGCTCTCACCTTTCTTTCCATCACGGCCTCCGTACCTCCTTTCCCCTTGCCTGAGTTCCACTCTGCCCTGTGTTCCTGTTGTGACCGAAGCTGTTCATCTTTCAGGTTGGAACTTAAATGCTGCTTTCTCAGAGGGGCTCCTGTGGGCGACCCATCCTCCCTACGTTCTGTTTCTATTCAGATCTTAAAGATCTCGTTGATTCATTCATTTGTTAGGACTCTTGCTCCACGCTTCGTATCACAAGCTCTAGAAGGGCGGAAATCTCATGTTTTCTAGGTTTGTGAGCACGCATCATGTTAGTGGCTTCCTTCAAGAATCCAGCAGATCGAGAACTTCTGTCTAAAATCCAAACAGACAGATCCAACATCCCTATAATCTCTAAAGAAAACTCATTTTTGGTTAAAATTTAAAAAAAAGACAAAATGGGTACATTATGAGGATAATAACGGTCAGATTTCAGTACTCAGCACCCCATATTCAGAATAACAAGTTAAAAAATAAATGATTCCATGGACCAGCGAATGTCATCCTAGAACCTGTGACACATCCTATTTGCACTGAGCTTGCTTCCCTTCGAAGGTAAGCTTTGCAAGTTATTACGAGCACCTCAAGGTCTGAGTAGCTAAAAGCACTTCAAAAAATCAGGGTCGTGCTCCACTCTGGGCTGCATGCTGCTCTTGTGAGCTATAAAGAACAAACTGCAAACTGAGTGTCATGGCAGGAGTTGTGTACCCACATCACGGCTCCAGAAAACTGGTCCAACCAATTTTACAGTTCTAATGGAATCTTGACCCTTGGGCTCACAAGACTTTGAGGGGATTTTTTAAAACTGCAGTCAAGAAGGAGCACATGTTCATTTTGCAAGGAGAAGAGAAAAATTTGGTTATTGTTTCTTTCGTCTGCTGTCATGATTCAGATCTAGAATGATGCCCCCAAGAACCTCCTGTATGCATAGGCAGGGCCCTGGAAGGCAGCTGCATGGTAGGGCTTGGAGCTACCTTGCTCTTCAGAGGCAGACCAGTGGTCAAGCGGGGCGCAGCCTGGAGTGTGGCCCTCACTCCCAGGCCCCCAGCTCTCTGCTTCTCCACCACCATGCCACGCCACCTCTGCCATGCTCTCCTGCCTTGGAGCCTTGCCACATGAGGCAAACTGAATCTTTTCTTCCTCAAGGGATGGGTGTCAGGTACTGTGTCTCAGTGACAAGGACAGTGCATAGGACACGTGCTTCACTGGATAAATTTGGGTTGAGTTCTTCGCATACACTGTGATCATTTTCATGTTATCTTCACGTATGTAAATTTGGTAGCTCTGACCCGTAATGGGCCAAGCCTTTTCTTCGGCACAACATTGGCCCAGAAGGTTATTTTATAGCAGGGACTCCTCAGCATAATGTAGGAGAGGTCGTTGACAGTATTCACCTCACTACTTTACGTACTGGAACTCTCCACAATAAAATTCTTTTAAAAATGCTTTTGATCAAGTCAGGTGCTTTAGCAAAGAACCAGGAGATTGCCATCACGTTCTGCAGTGAGGGTGTCACTGGTGGCCTTGGGTAAACAAAGAAAGCAGGGGATGAAAGCTTCCCTGAGAAGAAGGAGCAGAGACAGAGAGAGAGAGAGAGAGAGAGAGAGAGAGAGAGAGAGAGAGAGAGACAGAGAATGCAGTAGGAAGAGGCTGCTCTTCTCCAAGCCAATTGGCAAGAAGAAAATCAAAGGGCAGTTGGTGGTGGGAAGATTCTTTCAAGACAGAAACAAATCTAGTCATGAGGGTCCCATGAGGGGAGAGATGGCAGCCCTAGGCCCCAGGGGAATTAACGATGGTCAGCGAAGTGGAAGACCTAGAGAAGGAGAAAGCCAAGCCTCCCCCCCAGCCTTCCTCTGGAGAGCAAGGAAACCAGCCTCCCCCATTTTATTTTATCTTCTTTGGAATTAGCACAAAGATAATGCATATTCTTAGAGCAAAACTTAGAAAATGTAAATGAGTAAAAATTTGAAGAACACAACTCCTCTCATTTCCATATATCCACCCTTGGGTTTTGGGGTACCCTTTCATGGTGTATGTTCCCAGGGACACAGACAAGCACACAGATGTCATCAGTTTAGGCAGGTGGCTATTCAGACTAATGTTTCTTATTTAATGTCATACTAAAGCACAAAGATTTTTTTTAATGTACTTTAGTTGTTTTTATTATTGTCTTTTCTTTAAAATGAAAAAGAGAATAGAGTGGACTCTAGATTTTTATCACCTCCTTTGTTTAATGTAACATTTCACCGGGAAAAAATTGCGTTTAGAGAAAAACATAACTTCAAATCTGACCTCCATAGACCAGAGAAACCTGGTTCCACCTCACCTGACACCACTTCTGCCTTGATCACTCCATCCCGACACGCAGTGCCCTCTGTTCCTCGGCCTGCACTGACCTCCCTAGGATCTTTGAGTGGTGGAGTCATCTGGGTCCCCTTGGTCCTTCTTCCCTGTCTGGGCCAATGAAAACAGCTTCCTGCATCATGAGCAACCATGCACACCGACTTGCCCGGCAGAGCTCTGGTCTCAGCGGGTGTTCCAACATTCCAATCCGTATCTCCTTTCGTCCCCAACCATGCCCTTGTCCAGATGATGAATTACAGAGTTCCTCCTCCAGCATCCCTAGTTCTTTCCCTACACAGCAGATGTCCCACTTTGTAGCTAGGAATGTGTCTCCGTTATCCCCTTGCTAGACCTTGGGTCCTCCATGAACATGCTTTGGCCGCCAGAAGAATGGAAACAGGAAAAAGAGAATGAGAGGTTTCAAGTTGGAGGAAAAAAGAAAATGTTGCACAGAAGAGTTGAAGTGATAGGTGGGACGGCCTCCAAGGCACTCCCAGGAGGGTGCAAAAAGGGCTGGGTTCACGAGGCCTGAGGAGACGCGATGCTTAGGCACTGCACCAACAGCAGATGCCGCCGACCTGACCGTCACAAACGAGAACAGCACCTCACTGCTCTTTTCACGAGCTGTAGAAAACAGGAGATCTTTCTGACAAGGGTTTGGTGCCCAGAACACCTACAGATCCATCGCTCAAAAGAAAAAAAGTGTGATCTAAACATGGGTGACATATTCAAATAGTTAATTGTCCACAGACGACATACACATGCCTGCCTGGTACATGAAAAACTACTTAACATCACAGATCATCGGGGAAATGTAAATCAAAAACATATTGAGATATGACCTTGCCCCAGTGAGAGTGGCAGTGATCAAAAAGGCTAAGGACAGGGAGTGCTGATGAGGCTGTCGAGAGAAAGGAATCCTGACGTAGGACTGCTGAGACAGTCACTTACTATGTCATTAGAGACAACAGTATAGAAAACCCCCCAAGCTAAAGCAGAGCTATGAAATGATGCACCAACCCCACTGCTTGAGATAGAACCAAAGGAAATGATATTAGTAGGGCCATACAAGAGCTGATTCATGGAAATCAAGTAGAATAGGAACAGCAGACGGGTGAGATGGAGTGAGAAAGATGTATCCCTGGAAGGCTGAGTTACAGAGAGACAGGGCGAATGTTCTGGGGCCCTATTGCACGTTAGGGTCACTGTAGGTGACAGTCATGCTCTAGGTATTTCCAAAAGGTAGATGAAACAATTTTAAAGCTTTTCACCAGCCCCCCCCCAAAATGGTAAATGTTTGATGGCATAGCTAACTTTAACCTATTTTGAACATTACACATTATATGTATGATCCCAGTAATATGTACAGTTTTTGTGTTTTGTAATATATTATTTTGTTCTCAACAAGACCCCAGCCATCTGACCCAAGGGCAGACCACACTGGCCACCATCATGCTGGCCTGGTACTCCACCCCCTTGCAGAGGTAGCAGGGAATCCTGAGCCTGAGACACATTGCCACTTCGGTGGCATCTCAGCCCCGTCAGTGCAGAGCTCATCTAAGCCACCGGCCCAGCTAGTGTCAGCCATTAGTGCAGGTCAGCTAACGTGGGAGGGAGATGGTGGTCTCTGGGCTTACAGAGCCCTACTGGGGCATTTCTCCTGCTTGAATGTCCTTCCCAGAGACTGGGATGGAACTGCTGGCTCAGAACCGTGACACTTGAGGAACTTTAAAGAGGTGTACATACGGATTCAAGTTATCATCCACTTGCTTTAAGAATGTCAGACGCCCAGCCCTTAATGTCCAAGGTGGTGAGAGGGAGTATACAGCATGGCAATAGTTTACAAATAAAATCCAAGAAAATTGTAAAGACAGAGAACAAGGGTCTCGTCTAACAAACACCAAGTGTTTAGTGTGGTGTAAAGTGATGAACTTACACGGTGCGGTATTGACACAGAGGCAGGTTGCAGACCGGAAGCTGAGCCATGCCAGGAGGGAGTCTGACTGCTGGCTGATACGTGTTCCAGTCTCCGCAAGGAGTGACCTTAGAAGAGACGCACAGTTAGTTTTCTCCTTCTTACAACCTTGGAAATATAAAAATAAATTTCAAATATATTACATACCTATACGTAAAAAGCAAACCGTAAAACCATCTAGAAGAAAACATGGAGCATATTTTTATGGCACATAGCAAATGATTTCTTAAGTAATACAAAAAGCACAAGCCATTTATGAAATAAAAAGTAATAAAACTCTCTATGCTGATACTCAAGCTTGAAGAACTTAAAATAAAACATCAGACACAATGTTTTACAGACCATAAACTCAGGAAAGCAAGCGTTATTATAGTGATTGTAGGATTTTCGTAAATTATTTGATTTAAATATAAAATGTTCACGTTTTATTCCTTTCAGGCCATTGATTTTGTGGTAGATGTAAAAGAATACAATCAATACTTCCTCTCAAACGAAGGAAGACTTAGAGCAACACAAATAGGAAGCTAACCCTTGGCCGACTCATGACTGAAATGTTTTTCTCCTGTGAGGCCAATGTGTGAAGGAATTTGTTGCCACGGGGGAGTGTTGTCTGCCTCGACAGCCTTCTGATCCCACAGTTGAAGCTGGCAGCCAGGACATGGAGCCCCGGGTGTCTAGGGCTTCCCTGGGCTCCCCATGCCTGCCCTCCACGGCCCTTTCATCCATCTTGTCAGGGTCCAGCAGCCTCATTCACCTCATACACCGCCCGCATCAGCCCTCAGTGCTCGGTGCTGAGCAGCCGGGATAGCCTGCTGTAACATGGTCTTGGTTCATGAAAACATTTTAACAAGAGCCAATTTAAAAAAAAAAATCTAGAACCAGTGGAATCCATGCACCATGAGCCTCTAATCCCCGCACCCCCTGAGGAGTACTTATCCTGGGCTCACGCTACAGTTGTCCTCTCCTAGTGCTGTTAGATAGGGACTTGAGGACGTCTAGCCAGAAATGCTGGAGGAATGCTCTTGGTCTCCAGTGCCCAAGAGTGGACTTGGCCTGGAGGGGGCGGTGTGTCTCCACTATTACCTCTCCCTTCTTCCTAAGCCACCACTACCCCTCCTCCGCATGCCACAACACTTTCCTTGCTGGGATGGCACAACACCGACTGGGGAGAAAGCCTCTGATGCCATACACTCACAGGAGGAAGCTCACTGTGGCTCGCCATTTCAGCAGTTTCAGGCCCTGGTTCTCTGGCTTCAAGGCAGAGGCATCCCAGTGAAGGGGTGGCAGCAGGGCTTGGTGGCCAGGCAACACAACCCAAAGGGAGCCTGAAAATCGACAAACTCATCTACGGGTAAGCATGGCAGCCCCACACTCCAGTTACCTCCCAAAGGACCGCCTGAATACTGAAGGCCTCTGCTGGATGCTTTAGATCAGATCCCAGCACATGCCTGTCATCCCTGGTTCCAAATGCTTCCAGCCACCTCCCAGCCTCCGCTCTCCAGCATCTGCAAGTCACTTGTGATGAGTTTCTGATCCTGTCATCTCCACTGGGGTGGAAACTACCCATAACTTCTATTGTATTTACAAAAGCCGAAATGCTTAACACACAATGCAATTAAATGAAATTGGAGCAGAAGGACCTTGATAGGGACAGAGCCGGAGAAAGCCAGCCAGTGCCCAGCTTACTCTCCTCTGCTTGAAACCTGGTCTGTGCACCACCTCCAAGTCAGCAGGCGGTGTAGGCTTGACCAGCAGAGAGAAAGTCCATAGAGTGCGTGGCTCATGAGGAAACGGAAATCCAGAGAGCTCCTCCTGGGGACTTACACACAAAGAAACAGTTCCTGAACGTAGGGAGAATTGCCCTGTGCTTCCACGGGAACAGCTGGGGGGACTCAAGGGAGGGGAGCTTTGCAGCCTGGTCTGGAGGCGCCCCCAGAAGCTACAGGCATAAAGACAGAAGCTGAAAAGAAACATAGACGCTGACGTGCATGAAGGTCCCCGACGTTGGTGTCTTTGAGGTTTCTTATGGCACATCTGGCTTTTACATTCTTTTTCCAACTCTGTAAAAGTGAATTGCATAAGATGAGACTGTTTCTGGGTGCATCTTTCACCCTACAGATTTCTGTGTAAATTCGTTCTTTTTCATTGTTTCACAGAGAGGTTATAATTTTAATCTGTCAGTCAATTTAAGGGTTCTCTGGGTGTGCTTCTCATTTTCTAAGTAGATGATTCTACTATGTCTAACTATTCATTTTAACTTTATTATCTTAGAAGAAAAATTACAGCCTCTGATATAGCAACATTTTCTTAATGTAGTGAGATACAAATCAATATTTTGCTGGAAAGATAGCTCAGTAGCTTGCCTGTCTGGCAAGCGCAAGGTCCAAGGTTCGATCCCCAGTGCCAAATACATATATATTTCTAAACGCTCAGAGAGTTACAATTTTTGAAAATATGTGCATGCTCGAAGGTTGCCAATCCTGTCCTATCCATCAGTTCAGTCCAGTTTAGGACCTGCATTTGAAATTTATAAACACAAAATTTCTTGAAGTCCCTATTCATTTTTGCTTTCACTTGTGTCATTATTTAATTTGTGCAATATGACTCTTCCTGTTAGATGAATTGTCAGTGAAGTATTAGTACACAGGGTCAGCACATATCCAGAGATCAATGCATTCTGCCCAAGATTAACACGCTCTTTCCTTATTTCAGGAAAGTCGGGTAATTCATCAAAGTAATCTATGTGTCAACATCCTGGGGAATTTTATCAACGTGATCTATGATACCTGCGCAATGAATCTTATACATCTATAAATGTTGGAGATGATAAAATTCAGAAACCGCTGTTGATAAAAATTCTCAGTAGAATAAAAATAGAATCAGGACTATTTCTAAGCACCAAGGCCCACATTTTACCCCTATTGCTGAGCCAGGAAATTAACTTAATTAAAATTAGCAGCTGCCAGTGCTGTGCCGCACTGCCTCTGGAGTTCTGGTAAACAACAACAACAATTATCTAAACATTAGAACAGAAGAGAGAAGCTAGATCCCCCTTGTTTGATGCAACTAAATGACTAGAAAAGGGGGCTGAGTGCCCACGGAATGGCGCTCATGAAGTCATTGACAAGGAGTAGAATGAAAGGCGATCACTTTTCTGTTTTGCCTGGAATCCTGAAAAGACAGAATGGTATTCTAAACACGTGAAGATAGAAATGATGCTGGGAGTGCTGAGAGCTAAATATAAGCACGAGACTTACACGTGCAAAAGCATAAAACATTATTAAAGGGTATAGGGCATGTGCATGCGCAGTCATACCCCAGCCTGCCTGGAAGAGCGGACAGACAGCGTACTAAAAACACTTACTCTCCCAGTGTTTGCTTGGGCAGCACTTGTACTGAAAATATTTATTCTCCTAAAATGAATAATCCCGCTGTCCCCTGAATTGAATTTTCATTGACATTTGCTCATCATTTCACATGGGGGAGGGACCAAGGTGTAGCTGGGTAAAATCTTAACGTTTGCAGCTAAGAAATTGCTTTTGAGCCGGGCGTGGTGGCTCACACCTGTAATCCCAGCACTCGTGAGGCTGAGGCAGGAGGATTGGTGTGAGTTCGAGATCAGCCTGGGCTACAAAAGTGAGCTCAGGACCAGCCTCAACTGCATAGCGAGACCCTGTCTCAAAAAAAAAGACAAAAAAAAAGAAAGAAAAAGAAAAAGAAATTGCTTTTAAGAGAAGAAGTTTTGATGAATAATTATCAATCTGAGACATGGAAGTGCAGAAGTATTAGATATGTCTGGTGAACCTGGGAGGACCTGAGCAGGAGAGGGCATCCCTGGGGAGGAGGGCGTGGCCTCAGTTCCCTCTCCCTCCCTCCCTTCCTCCAAACTGTCCCTCCTAGACTTCTGCCAGCAGCTCCCTTCAAAGACGCCGCCACCCACTGGTGGCCCATCTAAGCACCTAGTTACCTCCAGCCTGCTCTGGTGCCACCATCTCCACGTGCGCAGTGGTTTTCCCTGTGGTCCTCTGCGCCTGGTGCCCCTCAGGGTAGGACATGATGGCATAGGAGATGATGGCATTTTGCAGCTCTTCCGGGGTTCCCCTCAACATCTCCATCATAATCAGTGAAAGTCGATCCTTTCCCCTTCTCCAAAGCCCGGCAGACCCAGGCTGCCTGGCCTACTTCTCCTTCCAGCCACCCTAACCCCTGGCCCTCTGTTTCCGGCTGCCATGGAGCTCTCCTCTCAGGTCTTGAAGCCACCAGGCCAGGTCAGACTGGGGAAACGCCCCCCTTTCCTGGCCTCTCTCTGTGCCAGCCCCGGGCTGCAAGGCCCACGCCTCAAGCAGGAAGGGCATCCCTGACCACCGGCACCTGGTCTGCACCATCCTTGGATTCTTACTTGCCTGCTCAGTGTTGATTTCTAAGCAAGAATGCAAGCTCCAAGAGCCAGGGACTTGCCCTCGCACACGGTCCCTGACACAGACCAGGAGCTCAATAAACAGTTCTTGAACCAAAGAACTAAGGCCTGGCCAATGATCTATTTATGGGAGTGCCCCCCCAAAAAAAGCACCAAATGTTTAAAAATGTGGTGCTTCAAAAAATCACGGAAGGAATGTGTTGTGAATATCATAAAAGCGGGGCTCTATTATTTCAAAATCAGGCATGGTACAGGCTAATGCCACGTTTTAAAAATTGAGATGAAAACACAAAAGCATGGCCTTATGTATCTGAAGTAATCATGACAAATATAGGCTGATGGCCTTCGTTTCACAAATGTGAGAGGCTGGCTAGCGGCATGGGACATCTTACCTGTGGAGACCTTGATGCGCATGCTCAGTGCTTTGTAATAAGTCGTAGAACTTAGCTGCCGCGGAGTCCAGAGGAGACATTAATTTTGCACACCTATTTCTAAAATGAATTACTAGGTCCCAACTCACCCTCGATGAGGTGATCAGTCATCCACAATGCTTGGTGTCAGTGAAAAGACCTCCCAGACGGTTAATGTGTGTCCCCACCCTGGGGCACACCGCTGGCAAGTGCCGTGAGCGCTGAGGGCTGAGCTGGTGTGACCCTGGGACCCTGTGAGGCAGCTGTAGGCAGCAGCCACAGCTAGCAAGTGGAGGTGGCTTTCCGGCACAGTGCCCGAAGCAAAGCCTAGATGGGAGAAGGCTCTCAGGGCTGCATACGGTTGCTTTGTCCCAATAGTACCCGCGTTAGAAACAAGACTGCTATTTCTGTAATGCATGACTTCAAATAAAATTTGGGGCCTAATTTTCAAAAGCTTTTTCTAAAACAACAAACAACAAAAAACCTGTGAAACCTATTCTAATTAGCTTCCAGGGCGATGCCAAGACACCTTTCTCCGGCTGTCAGTGAGAGCTGCTCAGGGTCTCTAACAAGACACAATAGAATGTGAGGAGCAGGAGGAGGAGGAGGCAGTGTGTGACGCCAAGACTGTCCCTCCCTTGCACCAAATCTGGTAGGGGGAAGAAACCAGCGTAGTGGGAGAGACGTGCCATGGGAAAGCCGTGAAAAGGAAGTGCAGACCTATGGGAAAGCCATGAAAAGGAAGTGCAGACCCATGGGAAAGCCGTGAAAAGGAAGTGCAGAACCCCATTTGGGCCTGAGTGGCATGCTCTTGCCTCGCATCCGGCTTTAACCTTGGCCTTGAGAAGAAAGTCCAAGAACGTGGACATTGCCGCCTCCGCCATGGAACTCAGCGATTAACCAAAGAGCAAAATGTGCTTATGCTTAGGGATTTAAGGAGAAGAGACCATGACAGCTCCTGGTGCCTTAGCATCTAAGGGACCAAGAGCCTGAGGCACAGCAGAAAAGCAGTTAAGAAAGGGCTCCCCGAATCTGAGTACAGATGACATCACTGAGAATGAAGGTACGTGGCCGGAGCTGCAAGGACGAGTGCAGGGCAGCAGGTTCCTGCTCACAGCCAAGCGGGAGCCTCCTACCCACATCTAAGTCTGCACAGCATGCCGCTGGATTGAATACGCTTGGCACTTGGAATGTACCTGTGTATCTAAGCATAGGACAGGTAAAGTAAAAATACAAAGCAACTGGCGTTTTGCAGGTCCTTCAAATCTTATGCAACCACTGTCCACATGCGGTCTACTACGGTCCTACATGGGGTCTACTATGGACCAAAACGTGATGTGGCATAAGCCTGCACCCTGACCACAGGGGCCAAGAGACAAGGAACCCAGCTCCCCATGGGCGATGATAGCCGGGACTGGAGAGTCCAAGTCAGCCAGCTGGCTCTGAGCACCCAACTGTCTGCAATGACCTCAATTCTCTAGAGGGGCTGAGGGCCTGGAAGGCCACGCCCATGCCCTTCCTCACTGCGGAGAGGCTGAGCCCAGAGGGCCAGAGTGTGGCTGCTGTGAGCTCCAGCCTGGAGCGCAGCATGCAGGAGAGGAGAGGAGTGCGCACCAGGCCATCGCGTCTTGTCCTGACGTGCCCAGTGGGAGCAGCTGCAAGGCACTGCACTGTCTACTAAATGCGAAGAATTCTTTTGTTCTTCCTAAATTCAGTTTACAAAGATTTTAAAAAGAAAAACTCTCAGTATTACAACTGGAAATCAAATAAAGCGAACTCCAGCTCACAGCTACTAAAATCACTCTCAAGAAGCCAAAGCCTCTTGATCACCTGCTTTCTTCTCTCTGGCTGACGCAACGCTTAGCTAATTACTACGTAACCTAATTTGAAAGCTGGGATAGATTAATATCCTGGAAAGATAAAGGTATCAGTCATCTAGTTTTGTAAAATAAAGCCCTCGCCCGGGGAGTCTAAATGGCAATCGTTTGCTCAGCCTGTAAACTTGTGAAGGAAGTAATTGTTTTATAAATGTTCACCCATTAGTATTTGGACGTTCTCTGTGAAACTCTAGCAAGTGACTCTTCACAGTCAAAGTTTACTGAAGACTTGCTTCCCAGTGAAGGTGATAAATTATTAAGCGTGCGTCCGGCGTGGCCGTGTGTGACCGCTGGTGCTTTCTAAGCTATTATGTGCTTCGCATGGCCAAGGGATAGAGGTCAAGTGGCCCAGAAAGCCCTCAGAGGCATCAATGACCTCTCCTGACAATCATCCTTGAGCCTTCCTGGCACTCAAACTAGATCTTTTTTTAACAGTGAAATATGAATTTAAATGGAACTTCAAGTTTAGAACAATGAGCTTTAAATTCTTTTCCATTGACTTGGTTGAGAAAAAGAAAACACTGGAATGTCTTGTTTGAGTGTGACACCTGTGTCCGTCCTTCTCGCTCCTCCTCTGACCTCAGTCCAGCCATTTCCTTCCTCGGATCTCAGGCACCCCTAGGCCAGATGACGAGGCATCACTAAGCGGCACCACTTTCCCTTGGAATCGGACTCCTCCATGTGTTCATGTCCTGGCCAAAGTCACTGTAGCTTCGTTTCTTCACGGTGTCTTTGCCCAAGAGTTGTAAGGACAAGATGTGCAGCAAACCATAGAACACATGCATAGGGAAAATTAAATGTCGGACTTCACAAGCACGAAGCTAGCGTTGGTCATCCTCAGAAGAAGTCTTGGTTTTTAAGATGCCGAGTCACCTTTGCAGATTGGCCTTTGGATTCAGAAATCAAAGTCGGTATTTCACATGGTCCCTTGTGATCGGCTGGACGGCTGTCTCTAGCCCACCCATTTTGGTTGGCTGGACTGTTCCCTCCAGTCCACTTTGGTTGGCTGCTCTGCAACCTCCTTTCCAACGTTCATCACTCCCTGGCTGCTCTCCTTTTGTTCTAGTCTTGGGAAACAAGGGCCACCTTCCTGGTGGACAGCCAGCTGAAGAGGGTGACATGCGGCCCTCTGAACAATTTCTGAAAGAGCTCGCAAGCACTCCAAGGAAAATAGCAGCTGCCATCCAGAGAATGTGAACCCAGCGCCTTGTGCAGCGTGGCCCTCGAGTCGGTTGGAAGGGAGATGGGACTCTTTGTTTATGTTTTGTCAAAATGCCTCAGGAAGACCTGAGCAGATGGCAAGGTTTGGCACACCGCTCTGCAGAGCCAAGGAGCAGCGAGCGCTTGAGGAGCAGCCCCGAGTTGTGCAGCTGTCCTCAGGAACGCAATGTGGTGTCCAGTCCTACTCCAACCATGGACAGAATAGGAAGACGAAGAGGAGGAGGAGAGAGGGAGGTGCTGACGCTGGAAATCATGACCTCAAAACTTAGTTCAGGAAACTAGAGCCAAAGAAAGTCTTGGAAGCAGAACACAGGAAGTGCTCGGATATGGGAAGGATGATTGACATGTTTAAAAGCGAGGGTGGGAGACACATTTTCACTCCGCATATGAAGGCAAAACTAATTCCTCTGCTACACCATAAAGTAATACACAGGAGAGCAGCAGGACACAAAACAGGTGTGACCCTACACAGTACTCCTGGAGCTGGACAAAAGCCCAAGAAACTGCCTTTATTTTATGACAGGACAGCTTTGTTTCACCTTGAAAATATGAAGTCACCTCTTTAAAGAAATTGTACAACTGTGAGGGCCAGCAAGATACCTCAGCAGACTAAGCTCCTGCTTAGGCAAGCACAAGGACTGGGGTTCAAACCTCAGCACCACATGCCACACCAGGCCCTCCCCAAAGGTGCGCTGAGCCAGCCACTGGGACTGAGCATAGTGGTGCACACCTGTAATCCCAGCACCAGGTAGGCTGAAAACAGGAGGATCACTATGAGTCTGAGCTCTGCAGTGAGATCCTGTTTTAAATGTATTAAAATATGTATATACAAATTGTGAAGTATAGACCACAAGTGCATTCATTCTACAATGGTGGTTCAAGTGTGTCGTCATTAAGCAAACAATTTAAAGCAAACTTTACAACCCAATTTACCTACCACTCCTTCTACATACTTCCCCCCAGTTTATGTATCCTAGGTCACTTGGAAAGCAGTTATAGGCAACCCACCACTACAAGGGTATTGATAGGGCTGTTAAGATCGTGTGCCTCTTTCTCAGAGATGTTCTCTAAGTCCCTGATCTAACATGGCAAATGCTGTATCGCGATAGGTGGATGCAAGAGAAGAAAAGATGTCAGAGACTGCAGTCAAGGATGCCAAGCACAGGAGCAGAAATAAGACTTGGGGAAAGCGGAAAGGAGAAAATCAGTTCACAGTGATAAACTGAATGTTGAGCTCCCTGCATCCTGCAGATAGGCATCGACACAGAGGGCCTACTTGGCCTCAGAAGAGTAACTGTCAGTGGTGCTGGGCATCTTTGGCTGGCCGCATTAGGAAAAGATAGAAGCTGATAAATACTGCAAAAATGCAGTTCAAATGAGGTTAACACAGATCCAACCCAGCAACCAGGCCTGGTGTGTGAGTGGAACTTCATCCGTCACATAGGCCTAGTGTGGAAACTGCCACAGAACTCCCTGCAGAGAGACTAGAGACAAGACCCACCCAGCTGATCCAGGAGCAGAACATCTTGCCAGAGTGGCACAGCATGGTTCACCTCCAAGGGCTACAATAGGAAGAAGTGGAGCTTAGCAGCCAGACTCAAGCCACACCCACCTAGGCGAGTTTGAACTTGGTAGATCCGGATCTGGTGCTAAGGTAAGAACTCCATCAAAGCTCTACACCAAAACTCAGAAGGCAGGGCTCTAAAAAATGACAAAGAGAAGGAGCAAAATGAGCTGTCAGGTCCCAAGCCCACACAGAAAAAATATAGGAGACAATAGCATAAAAAAAATTGGAAATCACACACCTAAAATCTCTGAAATAACAGCATCTGAAGTAAAGAAACAACTGCAGAAAAGTATAGATGAAATCAGATCAGAAATAATTTCTGAAGTAAAAAGAGGCATAATACCTATAATAAAAGAAGAACTACATGCTTCTAAAGAAGACACTGATAAAAACAGAGAATTAAAAAATGATGGATTTCTTGAATGAGCAATATAGGAAAGTAGTAGATTGTATGAAGCAGATTCAAAGTGCTATACAGCCAGGCGTGGTGGT